>JAZHYW010040333.1:0-105744 GCA_037355805.1 Ixodes ricinus | reverse complement strand
TATATACCCAAGCAAAAGGCACGTAAACGCAACCCCTCCCCTTCCCGCCAAAGAAACAAACAAACAAACAACCGTAGGTGCACTTAGTAAAAAGAAATGAAATAATATAATTTATTATAATTGTGTTTTAAAAGGTTTGAGCGCACCAAAAGCTATATAAGCGAGCTCCAAGCTTTGAACGGTGCGCTTGTTCACTGTTGTTCACTGGAAGAGTGGTTCAGGGCAGCATGCTCGCGCTTGTGTGTTCCGCTTCGCTCGCATGATAAAACCATATACTTTACTGGTAATGTATTGAGTGAAACAAAACTTACCTTCTGCATATGTGCGATGCCCTCAGTTTTTACGTGATGTCACACTTGTTTATCATGATTGTTTCGTTTCCCACCGCGATCCAGCTCGTGCTCTTTTGTGTGCTACGTGCATTAGAGACCAAGGTAACCCAAAAGCATTATAGATATTTCGCGGATAGTAAAAACAAAAGCCTATGCTACTTGCCACGTGTGCCACAATCAATACAAAATATTCTGAACTTCACATGTGGGCGTTTGCGTGAGTAAACAATGTTGTTTGTCAAGAACAATTGCGATTGTAGGAAATAACGTGGGAAAGACTCGTTCTATTAAGTAGGCGACCGTTGACATGCAGTGAATACTCATAATCGACGCCGAGATGATTGGTAGCTGTCAGCAGGTGGAGTTTTTCTATCAACCAAGAGTTAGAATGTTTCCTTCTTTCTGTTGTAAGCAATCAAAAGACAACTTACACCAAATCTGAGGGTAATAAAGTACTATGAACATTCAAACATAAAGGCCTGAGCAGTATATGTGTACAAGCTTTAGCTTTCGATGCACGCTTAACTTTCGATGCGCTCAACGCTAGTGTAAATTGCTCTGTTTCAGTCTTAATCAGCGTACCATGTGCGTCCTTACACTATATTTTGTACAACGTCAAATTCTACCCTTTGCATCTTTTTCATTTTTGCACACCACTACTCGCGCGCATAAAGCACCAAATTAAGACTGGTACATTGCTCAACCTCTGTGCAAAAGCTATCCACAGACCCAGAATCTTTGCCTGGCCAGTCATTGCACTTATCTCTGAACTCGTATTAAAATTAATTCTTATTATTTATTGCTGCGAGTTAATTTTTAACCTTGACATTTTTTTTTAATTTTTACTATGACTCCCGCACCAGTCCTACTTTGTGTTTACCAAACTCAATATCTAAACCTGAGTGTCATTTTTTTGTGTTTTCCAGTCTAGTGGTTTTGGTCAAAATAAACACACAGCTACTTAAATGAGACACCTGACCGCCCAAAGAATAGTTCATTTGTTTTGATTTTTTAGGTATTTAATTCCTCAAGCTGGAATTTTGGAAACCCAAGTCTATCACGTCATCACGTTTTCTTGAAATTCACAAAGAGCGAAACACATGCACGACAAAAGGGTCGGCCCGTCATATAAATATGATCACGTTGAAGTATATGTAATTGGCCTCGAAATACTTGCGGGGTACTAACGGCGCACAGGCAATTTTATACTTTTCAACACGTCGGTTGTTTTGTTTTGCATCTGTCTCGCCGTTTGGCTCAGGACGATTTTCGCGTTTTGTTTGTGCATCTGTCTCGCCTTTGCTCAGAAATATTTCCGCGTTTTGTTCTGACCACATTTGCTGGAGACGTGAGGTCGGAGCGTAGGCAACTGACCCCCTTGCACGAGAACTGGCGCAGCCGTGCGCGTTCCAAGAAAGCTCGTGCAGAGACAAACATGCAAAGGACCAGGGATGTCAAATTCAGGATATAGAAAAATACCCCACTAGAGTGCCTTCATACAAGCGCGCGCTTTTGCTTGAGTGGTGACATCTCAGCCATTTTTACGCCCAATCGTTTTTTTATGCATTTTGAAGTGCGCGCAATCCGGTGTCACTCAGCTCGAGCGCGTAGCTTTGGCTAATGCATTGACGCCATTTTAGCGCCCAGGTCACGCACCGAGTGCGCGAGAGCGTCACGCGCTGACACATTCAGTGCAACAATGGATGTCTTCACCCTGAGACAGACAGACATGTAGCACCCTATACCCCACTGTATCGAAGCGCCACCACACACAATTTTTCGCATTGATGTACAGGCCTGGAAGGCGATCCCACCGCCATCTGTTGGTTCAGAATCACACTAACCAAGGGTGTGGTTGCACCTTAAGTTTGTACTACCGAAAACGTGTTCTAACAAGTCCCTTTTCGCCGCGCCCCCTGGGCAACGCAGGAAGCCTATTGGTCCTGATAGCGTCACGTGCCATTCGGTCGTAGTGTGATTGGGACCAATGTGAATAGGCCCAAATGCGAAAAAACAAAACAGTTTGGATGTTTTGAGAACGTTCCAACGAGAAGATCCTAACGAGAATGGGTCGAAAAAGAAAAGGGCGAAATGCGAATGGGACTTATCGAGATACACCCGCTGGAACACGCTGTACCCCCAGCGTTGCGTCGTCGTCACTTTCTTAGGTCCCGCGGCTATTCATTTCCAACGCTCTTGTCATAGCCGGGGTTGAAATTTACTTCCCAGTGTTCGAAAAGAGGAAGAGGGTAATTAGTTAGGACTCAGGGGACGATGAAGAAGAAGTGAGTGATAGAGGCTCCAACAACGTGGAACTTCAATAAAATCAGTTGTAAGTAACGCCTGTCCTTGTCGTATTTTTTTTTCGTATTTTAGTTTGCGCTTTTTATTATTTTAAATCATATAAACCAACTAGTTCCAAATGAAGTTTTATTCGATCCTATCAGCTGCATGCAGGAAACGGCGGAACCAATAGTATCTGCTACGAAAGATGAGGTCCCGTCAACGAGATACAAATAGGAGGAAAAATAAATTAAACATATCGGGCACCAGACGCACTCTGTTACCGAGTCGTCCTTGCGCCATGAAAGGCATTCTGAGACATCTGAATCCGCAAGTCCTGTTTCCAGGACGGACAACAATGCTTCGATACTGCTCTACCATCGCTGCTCTGCCAAATAACAGAAAGACAAAAAAAAAAAAAATACCACGCCTGATGAACGGAACGAAGGTGTGGTCACATATTCGCAGCTTCAAGGAAACCTTACGCGGAGCACAAGTTCGTCTGCTTCTTTTGCAGGTAGTTGTGGTTATGTCAGAAAGACGCCGAGCTCTGATTGGCTCTGATTGAAGGATAGTGGGTAGAGTTGAATGCAGCTTTCTTTGAGGTCTGCTTACTATCCTTCAATCAGAGCCAATCAGAGCTCGGCGTCTTTCTGACGACACCAACCACCTGTAAAAGAAGCAGACGAACTTGCGCTCCGCATTGAATGGCCAATAGAAAATAGGGAGATTTAGTAGATCGTGTTTTCAGGCCACGCTATCCTAGCGAGAGCTCGCGCTGCCACTTGGATGCATGCTCTGAAGCGCGCGCCCATAGCGGTAGCGGGCCTTTGAAAACGATCTACTAAAACTCCCTAATTACACATCGAGCTATCGCGAACCTGTAACGATCTTGGCAAATGTTCGTGCGGGAAGATTGCTAAGATTGTCTTCCCGGTGTTGAAAAAAATGACGAGAGTTGAGTAGTTTGGAGACGATGAATAAGTGAGGATGGAGGCTCTATCATCGTGGAACACAACGATAATGTAAATACTGCACACGAAACCTTGTTTATTTATAGAAACGCATGACCAGTCGTCCCCTAACGATAAGGGGGATATTCAATGGACGCCATACTTGAGAGTGCACTGTTCGCACCGGCAATCTTTGATCTTGTGGAAAGCATTGTGGAATATCGCCCTCCGTATCGCGCTGAGCAGGTGCTCGCGCAGCTATGGCCGCCAGGAATATGCCCCGTAGTACGAGCCCGCAAGAAAAATTCACCAAAACAGAATTAAGACCACTTTCCCTGCCAAAGCCTTGAGGAATGTGCACTACTCACCTTCAGTCAAAAGTGGGCCGATTGATCGGAAGGGAAAGAAACTGCACTGCGCTCAGTCGGCAACAACTTTACAAAAACGCTCAGTTGGGAAAATGACCCTTGAAACCTGGGCCGCTGGCGTCCACCGAGACCGAGCTAAATACGATAACAGCGCCACCCTTTAGCGACGAGTTGAAACATGAAATTTGCTTTATATGGCTACTGCTAGAGTCACTGAATGTTCCCAGAGTACCGAAACTCCCAGGCTCGAGGTGCCAAGATGGCGGCTCAATCTTTTTTCTTTACTGTGGTCACCATGAGCTTTTAGAAAGCATGTTTTTGCGTAAAAACAAACGAAAAAAGCTCTTTTCGTAGGAACTTTTATTGGAGATTAGTACAAAATGACAGGAGCGTGATGTTTGCATACAATTTTAGTTTACAGGGTTTTGCGGCACAATTAATATTGTTTTTATACAGCCATGTCTCACCGGTGACTTCAGGTAGCGCGTCCCGACCTGGGTGCGTCCTAACTTCGGTAGTAATTGCGGCGCGTCCGCTTGGAGACGAGGTTGGCAGCCTCGCTTCCACTGTATACGTTTCGGCGCCAAAATGGCCGATTAAAGCCAAAATAGAACAGTCACAGCGGACGCTATCGAATGCGATACTCCCGAACCAATACAAGCAGCCGTGCAGTTCCCCGAGTGGCCGCTGCTGGAGAAATGGCGGCGTTGCGATCGCCATTAGTTCGGTTCTCGAGTACGGATCGTTGGCAATTTTCCAGAGCAGGCTTCCCAACTGAGTTGTTTCGAGTAACGTTGGTCGGCAATCATGTTGGAATATGTATTGCACCGCACCAAAATTAAGAATGCTGCGCGTGCGTTCTGCAGTCCTAATCACACTAAAATTGCGGGCAATTCCACTTCAACTTCTAAGATATACAAAAGAAACATAGCATTGAAGGCATTTTTAAAAGCAGCTTTTGTTTTTGTAATGGGCGCACACGTGATCGACCCACTGGCGGCAAAAACAGAAAATTTCTTCTTTTTTTTTCACACATACTTCCTGAATGACATCTGAAAATTTCTGTATAAATGCGTGTAACTTTACGCGTATTTTTTTCGGTGTATCTGGTTTCAGTAATAGGGGCAGAAGGCAGCCGGTGCTATGCGCTTCGAGCCGATGGGCCTAGTCAGCGGCCAATGACCGTCATCATGGCGCTTGTCGTCTTTCTGTTGGTGTGTCGTTGCCGGATGATCCAATAAAGGGCAAAAAAACGCGCAATGATCTTTAGTCTTGGTGAATGTATGCGTTCCAAGCGTCGCTTGTGCTCTGGTGTTCGGCGAAATGGAGAATAAATGACTTCGTGCAGGCGGATATCGGCATTGGCAGAATCAAGACACTCTAGTCAGTGACAGCATAAAGGCCGACGTACACTTTACGCACCGTTGTACGCCTCCCCCTTTCCTCTATCCTCTCCACGTTTTACCTTGCCCCAGCTTGGCTCCCCTCGCAGCTTAGGATAGGGGAGCGCTACGAAGATTATCTTCCCTGCAGAAAACCGAGGTTGTACATCGACGTACAACCTCGGTTTTCTCGAGGCTGACGTGGCACTTAAGTAGACTTGATGACGGCGCCTGGGAAAGGAGTGCAGGTGTTGGCCCTCGCTCCTTCCCACTTCGCACGCGCGTTTTCGGCCTTTCGGTTGCCGTGCGAGAAAGGGCTGCGAGTTTGTTTCTAGCGTTACCCAGCGCGCGCGCTTTCCGAAGTGTCGGGCGTAGCAGGTGCGCGCGCTGCCATAAACCGTGAGCTGGTGTCGAGCTTGAGATGTTCGGTCAAGGACGTTTAAATACCTTGCTGGCGGTGCTGTCAGTGCATCATTACGGCGCCTCCAGCGGAGGTGATGGTTGGTTTCACTACACGACAGGTTTGTGCTGAACGCCTAGGTGGTTCCACCACACGGACGTTACGCGTACTATTTGCCCTCTCCCTTCCCATTGCCACTACTCGCGGTCGACATGCGTTGTGTAACTATATGCGCGACTCCAAGCCCTCACTTTCAGGCCCTCACTAAACAGCTGCATAGTTTCACCACCACACGCGAACAACATTCTCATTGCATAATAATAAATTAGCGCGACACCCTCGCTGCTCAGGTTCGAATATAGAACGCTATTAGCCGTTTGCTTAGCTGGAGTCGCAATAGGAGTTGCTGGTCGGTGTAATCAGACATATTTAGCAGTCGCACTCTAAACAACAGGGATTGGTGCGCACTGAGGGGAGTCGAAAAATGGAGGCATACATGAAACGGCGATACGCAATTCTGGCAGCAGCGCTCTTAGATGCAGAAGACGGCGAACCGCTTTTTGCTGAAAGGAAGATGCTTCTTGAGTAGGTGGAGGCAACGCAAAGGACGTAGAATCAAAAGCCAGTTGTACGAGGAGCAGCTTGAGGACGGCATCGATGAATAATGAAAACTCTTTCGGGTGCCTCGGACGACATGCGCAAAAGCGCAAGGCACGACAAGCTACGCGATCTTGATGCCACCGCCGGCATCTCGCTGAGCAAACTCTGTAAAGTTCCAAGATACGCGAACAAAATACCGCCAGTTGCAAAGAGATCCCACGCCAAGGAGGGAGGTTAGTGCAGCCCGAAAAAAAGCTCCCCCTGCCCCTGCTGGGTGACTCCGTCAGCGCGGTTCCGCACAAAAGCGTGACGTTCTTACCACGCGATGCGCATGCCGGGGAGAAAAATGAGGGGATTTCTCCCCTAATGAATACCCCTTAAACGTCCGAAAACCGGGCTGTGCCGAGAACGAAGCAGGATGGCGATCTCGATCACTGCGCAGACCTTTTCAACTATAGGTTGTCTCAACCTGTGAACGATAGTAACGCTGTGTGCGATGAAAGTGGGACTGAAGCCCGGATTGTTTGTTTGGGTTCATTAAAGTGCGCTAATATTGCGAACGCGTACATTCCGCATTTTAGACATCGTTCGCTCCCTTCGGTGTCATTTTCTTGAGTCAACGTGAAAGGATGATAGTACGCTGGCGGCTGGCCATCTGTCACAAAGAGGTCGCCGTGGAGAAGCGAGTGCATCGCTTCCGTCGCAGCAGTCCGGCGAACCCGCAGCCGCAGTCGCCTGTGCACGACTCCGGCGAATCTGCCGAGTGGCTGGCTTCGACGGACGCGATGTGGTCATCTTTTTTATCCGCCGACATTGGTGTGACATTTTAAATAAAGTAAATGCTGATTTGCACTCGTTATCGCCATCATTTGCTTGTTTTCGAGCAGCTAACCAGTGCCCCGAATCACGGCTTTGAAGCTTGACCGCACGACACGGACGAACCACGCCCACCGATCGCATGATTGCACGGTACTGACCAGGAAGCGGAAATACGCTGCGCGAAACGACGCGGTTTCCATGAAGACGCGGATGCGCAAAGTGGAGCAGTTCGTTAGGGCGGATTGGACCTGCACTGGACTCACTGTAAACACAGTTCGGGAGCTTCTCGTCGCGGCACCCGTAGCTTCGTTGACGAAAAGCGTTGGATGGATTTTGGATTTTATAAACAAGTACCGGCCAAGCTGGTGCATGCTGGGACGCACTTCAGCCGAATCGGAGCGTGCTCGCAAACGGCGGCGCGTCACCGGCAGCTACAACAGACCAATATTAGCGTGCGCGTCGGGATATGGGATGCGCCATGAGCCAAAAATGGCGACGCGTCGTCGGCAACCAGCAGGAGCGCCCACGGCACGATCAAACGACGGAGGTACTTGGATAAGTCAGGATATCCAGCGATTTACGTCGACGTTGAAGTATAAACAGCCCTGTCCTTGACGCCTGCCCTGCGTCGAGACGTCGCGGCGCTCAGTAATGAGGCGTGACATTGTACATGACGAGGCATTGGGCAAACGTATGACCTTCGCCTGACGAGACAGCGAAGAAGGGCTCTCGCTAACAACCGGCGTCCGACGGCGCTGGTTTTTGTAGTTGAGCCATTATACTCGTATTTTTTAATCAGCAGCGAGCGCTCTGTCGTTACAGAAGCTTTCGCGGGCTCTTCTCTGGAGTGAACGGGGAGAGAACTGCACGCTCCTCTTAATTAGGAGCGCTGTTTAATTTATCCAAGTGCGCTCGCCCCTCGAGCCCGGCCGGAGCTTCGATGGCGACCAGTATTTCTCGGCGACGAGAGCGAGGCGGGGGAAGCCTCGTTGCGTGGGAACGGGGGAACGGGTCAAGGCGGCGCCGGTCGGGGCTCCGTGGTTTCGAGTCCCGTTTATGGTCCTCGCCACGAAGCCTCTTCGTGAACCCGATTGCCAGTGAAAGGAACAAACATCTCTGCGATATGCGTCGTTGACGGCCCGGCCCGTATTCGCCGTTGCTGCCCCACAACCAGCACGGCCGTACAACGATGCGTCGGCCGGCGGCGTTATTGCGCCGCTTCATCGAACGACTCGAGAGCTCAGCGCGCGCACTCGTCCGAAGGGTCGTTATCTCAACCGACTCCCGGAATCGCAGGTTTCCTGCGATAGGGCGACGACACAAAAGGCGCCCGGGCGTCCGGGCGGCTGTTTTCGCCCGGCGCCGGCCTTCTTCTTTCCATTCGCTATTTGAGCACGTCCACGGAGTTCGGGCTGGTCGTTTCCTGGACGGGCGACCACAATGGGCAACTCGGTAGCCGGAGGAGCAGGCTGGCTTGCCGGCTCGCTGGCTCTTGGGTGCTGCAGCGCCGCGGGCTTTGTTTTATGCTGTGGGCGATCGCGAACCGCGGTCGGGCCTTATCACGTTCCCGAAGCGCTCTGTTTGGGGAGCCGAACAAATGAAGACCGTGCCGGCAGATCCCAATGAGTGCGCGTGCACCGGACACCCCTATGTCCCTTTTTGTTTGTGTGCTGTCTTTTGAGCTGAGAACGGGTAGGGAACGACGACCATTGATTTCGCTGCCCACTCGCCTGTCTCTTGCCGCTCGACCGGTCGTCAATGCAGATGCGAGGCTCCGAACAAGACCGAATGTTTGTGTGCGCGTGCTGTTGTCATCCCGATCGTGTGAATGTGTGTGTGCGTGTTTGTGTTTTTTTAACTGCGTGTCGGTGCTTCTCTAGAAAAAATAACTTTGAAGAATCGTCCTCTCGACGAATATGTTCGCGTTTAGTTTTGTGTCATATACTCCTTGTGACGTTTAGTTAGTGACCAATGGCAAACCTATGTCATTCCAGAGGCCGAACTTTCAAAACTTTCTTCCGATAAAAAAGTCCGCCAATATTACTTACGCAAAATTTAGGAACTATTCGGTATTACGGAAGCAAAACGTTCTTCGTTTTAGCGTGAGTTAAGACAAAATCCTACGACAGGGGCCCAATACACATCTTTTCAATTATGGGCTGCCGCCTATTGGGACAGTGGGTCTGAAATTGAGTGGCACCAAAACAGATTCACCATCTGGTCGTTCAGAAAGAAGCGTTTTGAACTCAAGGCTGTCTCAAGGCTTGTCCGACCCATTTGACCGCGGTATTTGGGTACCTACGTACTATTTGCAGAATTTCTAGTCACACATCTGCGGGATGAGCATATCTGGTCCCCGTTTGAGGCGGACCACTGAGTCGTCATACCCCAAACCGTTAGAAAATCCTCCCAGGACAAGCGGTATGCTTTCAAACAAACCTTACTTTTCTGCAGCACGAGTCCACACCACTCTCCTCACAAGGAAAAGACGGTTACAATAGAAGGTGGTAGCCGACACTGTACAGACGGAAACTATTTGATGTTATAAAATAAATGACAAAGGATTCAATTGAAACAGATATGCTCACGAAGTGACGACGGCAGGGTTGTTGTTGTTGCTTCGTTCCTTCCACGTGATCAAAATGCTTTTTTGTATTTCTTTTCGTCAGTATAGTTGCGTGTGTCACCTTGTTAACAATTGAGGAGGATGAACGGCCTGGCTTAAAAAATATTGGCTCACGCAAAACAATACGAAAAAAAAAGCTTTTTCCTGCGAAAAGGGCTGGGTAAACGAGACTTGTGCACAACATACAAGATGGCAGAGCTGTTTTTGTAGCACGTAATCTCGAACCCAGGAGTGTCGAGCATTTTGCGCATGCGCACTACGTATTTCGGAGAAAGGTTCATTCCTTTTACGAACTTTTCCGCGACCATTCGGCCAAAATGGCTTCCTACGTCCCGTTCGTGCTTGGTGAACAGCGCAACGCCAGAAGAAGCTTACCCCAGCGTGTGTTCCGATACAGGGTGTCAGAATGGAAGGTTTTTCGTTCTGGTTTCAGTTTCGTTCAACACAGATATGATAAGGGAAGAGACAGGTTGAAGAAGAACGCGAAAACCACACAAGGAACGAACGTCCTCCCTAGCGCGCCAACGCACCAACTGAAAGAAAGGTGGTACGGCGTTAATTCGTCACATTTTGTTTTCCTTTCTCAAATCAATTTTAAGTTTATTTCAAATCAGCGTTTGCTTTGCTGCGCCGAAGCAGTACCATACAACTCTTTTCGTCAAATGTGTAGTTAAAGATTTGCAACAAGGAGCAGTTTCGAACAGTTTAGAAGATACATCTTTTTGTTTGGTCGGATGTTAACTATCACGTGAGACTCTACTAACGTGTGGAAATCTCGCCTGCTCGCCTCGGCCGCGATCGCCTCTTCGACGCCGAAGATCTCTTTCTTTTAGAGCGCAGCTCTTAGGCGCCTGTTTCCGGCTTGAGCGGCGTCGCCGTCGCCGTCGGCGTAACCGCGCGGTGCATGATGGGTAAATTTCCCCGCTAAATCTAGTGGAAAAATTTCCCCGCTAAATCTAGCGGAAAAATTTCCCCGCTAAATCTAGCGGAAATATTTCCCCGCTAAATCTAGCGGAAAATTTTCCCCGCTAAATCTAGCGGAAAATTTTCCCCGCTCAATCTAGCGAAAAATTTTCCCCCACTAAATCTAGCGGAAAATTTTCCCGCTAAATCTAGCGGAAAATTTTCCCCGCTAAATCTAGCGGAAAATTTTCCCGCTAAACTTTCCCCGAGGTCACGTGACCCCCAGGTCACAGGACCTGGGGTGGTGGTGTCACCCTGCCAAAATATATGTTCTGATTCTATATTTCAGAGCACAGCTCTTAGGTGGCCGTTTCCGGCTTCAGCGGCAAGGAGAGCAGCAGTAGAAGAAGAGTGGATGTTTGGGCGAGTTGGTTTGACATCTTATACAATCTTGTGCGTTAACACGCGAAATCGTAAAAGCCGAGCTCATTGATTTTTTGGGAGACACGTGTGTTGCTATGCCGTCGATTGCATTATCGGAGAAGGAATTGTTTTTCCTGAGAACGAGATAGTGTTATTTCCATTATGCTCTGTGATGGTCGTTTTTTCTTTTGCTTTTGCCGTTTTGTTTGTTGTCATTGTGACGATGGTTGAGACTATAAATTACCGGAACACGTGTTCAATAAAATTCAGTTGTAAGTTGCGCCTTGTTGTGTCCTGTTCTCTTCTTTTGTCCTCGTCCTTGCTGCTCACAAGATTGTATAAGCAGTAGAAGGGAGCTGGAGGAGGAGGGGGACGAGAGGGAGGAGGAGGAGGCGAGGGAGGAGGTTGAAGGATGAGGAGCAGGTAAAGGAGAAGAAGGGGGTGGAGGAGGAGAGTTGAGGGAGGAGGAGTAGCAGAAAGGATCACGAGGTAGGAGGAGGGAGCAGGGGTATACCCTCCCCTCTCCCTCCTCCTCCTCAAGAGCTGCGCTCCAATTCGGCGTTACAGGGACTTGTAAACGGCTTTCACTTTTTCTCTTTTTGTTTCCCCTTGTTTTTTTTCCGGCAGGTTGGCGGTATCGTTTGGCAGTAGAGTACGGTAAAGCCACGCGCTCCCGCCGGGTATTAGTGCGTGTTTACTCGTCATTTTCTGTCGTATTATTACTGCTTTGGCAAAAAATTAGAGAATAAAAACGATGAGAGGGGTGTTTGAGGTCCACCATATGTAAATAACTAAATTTCTGTCATGCTCGAGTTGTTCCAGTACTCTCTCTCTCTCTCTCACTCGAGTTGGCACGAATCACATCTGCAGCTGACGCGTCCTGTCCAGAAAGAAATACTTGGGTTGGGCCTCGGTAGGCACTGCCCTGCATAATTCACCGTAAAGACGGACAGAAACAAGAGCTTCGGCTTGATGTTCGTGGTGCATAAATCGCGCTGCATGCAGTTCGGGCAGCCTGGAGCTTCGAAGCGGTGAATGTTCGTACACGAGGATCACTTCCGATTTCCTCTCTGCATATCATGCTGCTGGCCTGACATCTTTACAGTGTGAAGTCTTTGAGCGCCGAGGTTTGTTACTGGCCTTATTTCGGTCCAGTTGCGTGTACGCTTTCTTTTCGTATGAGCCTCATGTTTCCGCCCTGTGCTTTTGCGGATCAGTGAGCCAAATTTCTCGTATCGCAAAAAGTAGTACATTCTTCACACAAAACAGCGAAGCAGTCACTTAAATGAGATATCATACGTGGGTTGTGTGTACAGGGACATAGGAAATTAAGTCGTTTTTTGTGGCATCACGGGGCTCTCCCTCGACAAAAAAGATGATGTTTGTTGCTACTCTAAGACCAAAAGATAATGGGGAAAAGCCCAACGTCATTCACATCTTCGAAATGTTAATGCCTGTCCTCTTCAAAATCACGTGGAATCAATATTTCTGTACCTGCAGAGTTCAAATCAGTCAGATATATACTTGCCCTGACCTGTACTGTACTAATTTGCTCAAGTATTGTTTTTTTATTAGCTCTCTTTCTACCTCTTCGCCTTTTGCTTTAGTCGGTACAACACGTTGTGTAATGCCGGACCTGAATATTGCCATTTCAAAGAAAAACGTCGCAGAAAAATCAGAGGTTTATAATATCTGGAACACTGCCCGATATCATATGAACCTTCTTTGATCAGTTCGTCGCCGAAGACCTGCCCGATGAGGCAACAATTAAAATAAATGTGTTTATTTAATTCGGCTTTGCGATCTGTTGATTCAAGTACTTCATCACTGCTAAAGGGGGATGCTCTTCGGGGGTTGGTTTTCGGGGAAGGATGTGCGTGACGTCAATGATCGGTGGAACCAGCGGTACTCCGTCCCCGACTCAAGCAGTCACACGAACGGAGGGGAGCCGAGAGAGATGTCAGTGTTGTCAAACGCATTTAGCGGTTGCTGTCTGGACGGCAGGGCTTGGTGCGTGCTGACGAGAGTAGAGAAATAGAGGCTTACATGAGGGTATACTTCTTCTCACCCTGCGATGGACTAAAGGCAAAAGCTACGGACCGCCAGATCCAATCACGAGCCACTTAGAAATGGTGCGGTATTTCGCTTTGATCCACGTATCGGTGCCCGCATCTCGGATCACTGATGAGGGGACGGGTGGACAGTGGTTCGAATCGAAGAGCTCTGAGTGACTCTACAATTTTACGTCGCAAAGAAAGCCACGACGTATAGGCTCTTTGCAGCGTCGAAGCTATAGAAATGAAGCGGCGCTTTTGGATTCGAGCATTATTCGTTCACCCCTAATCAATGTTAAGCGTGTCATAGTATAGCGTGGAACGTGATTGGACCTGGCAGCCCGCGGCTTTGGCCTTTAGTCCATCGTAGGATGAGACGAAGTATACCTTCTTGTACGCCTCCATTTTTTTTTTTTTTATAGCCCGAGCAAAAGCTTTTCCGTTTTACTGGAATGTCTACCTCAGCGCGGCTCTACGCAAAAGCGTGACGTTGTTACCACGTGATGCGCATCTCGGGGAGCAAAGGAAGGGATTTCTTTCCTGTGAATGCTCCTTTGGAAGCAAACTTGTTTCGTCATTGTAAGCTGAGTAAGAAATGGAGTATGATAAATACTCGAAATTTGGCGACTGTACTTCAGAGAACTCGTTAAAATCACTTAAGTAATTACCTAATTTCGGTATACTTAGTGAAGTCCCACACCTCTCCTCCTTTTTCTGCTTAACAAGAAAACAAAACAAAACAAATACAGGATTCACAGATCATCGACTCGGTATGTGCTTTCAAAATTACCAAGTAACTAACTTACTGGAATTTGTTAGTGCATATTTTGTGCACTTTAAATAAACTTTAAGTGAAATTAAAGCACTCTTAATGTTCGTTTATAGTATATCTAAAGAAGTTTATTACAAGTATCCTTTAATAGATAGTTTTCATATATTGATAGCGCAGTTTCAATACAATTCATGTATTCCCAAGTACATGAACGTGTTTTGTATGTACAAGAGTACTTTCACTACTGTATGCATCTGCACGTTTTGTACGCTTAAAGTATGCTTTCAGTAAGCTGCCCTACTAAAAGTCTAATTTTAGTACTCTGCGAATATTTTTAGTGTATTGCTTTTTACCAAGGGCGGGAATCAATGTCGCACGAAAAAACTTGGATGAATTCCGTTATGTCGCATCAGATGACATCGCGCCACCTTATAAGGACACGTCAACTCAAAACATATAACATCGTACAACACATAAAGCTACACGATATGTCATATGGCTTGTTAAGGTCGGATATGTGTCACACAATGTGATACAATAAAACGTGGCACAATATAACACGAATCAGGTAGGCTTGAAGCCAGAACATTAGAGTGTCGGCTAAAGTGCCATTGAGCTCTGTTGATCTAAAAATATTCGGTCGCCTTAAGTTCACGGCTGTTAAAATAAATTTCTGGAGCGACGTCCGTTTAAGAAATTTTAATTTATATTGCGACTGATAAGGAAAAAAAATTACTCTCGCCTTTTTTTACTGCCAAAGCTCTGCTGGAAAAAAGGGGAGGGATCAAAAAGAAATTTTCTCAATCAGACTTTTGGTGAAATATAACGAATAGTCTCTCTAACTTCTCTATTACTGGAAGCCTTTTTTTTAATTTTGAGCGTTTATGTTAGTAGTCTTATACTTTACTTTTTTACATATGTTTTGCATTAAAACCTCTGGACAATGAGAAAAAAAGATAAAAACTGTATTAAGACTTCTTAAGCCGCTTACCCGCGACTCAATAAAAATGCGATTCCCATGTTCTCGACCATCTCGACTTACGCCCAATAACTCAAACGCAGTCTTCTCACGAGATGAGTGCTCTTACGTGGTAGAGCGCAAAACTAAGCCGACGCCAGTGCCGGTTCTTTTATCCGGACATCTCAAGAAAATGAGAAGGCGCAAAAGAAATTGCGTATGTATTTTTTACACACTCGCGGCTGGCGCACGCACACCCAAACGCAAAAGACACGCACCAAAAAAAAAAAAAAAAGACGAAAGAAACACGCGTCGATAAGCGGGATGAGGCCCGGCGGGAGCCCACGCGTCATTTGCTTGGGCCTGGGCGTGCACGCTCATCAGCGTGCACGCCCGTGTTAGTCCTAACAGAGGTATACACTTCAAAACGTGCCGCGCGCAGCCGGCGCCAAAGCGCCACCGGATCTGCGCTTATTGAACGATGCAGACTATTGAAAGACGACTAAGAAGAGCACGTTGATTATCGCGTTTTATGACAAGCTACGGGCGAGTGCCCCTGCGCGCGTGTATGTGCGAGCTTCCACTTTGTTCTGTTTTGTTCGGATAACGGAGCATCATCGAAAGCTCGGAGCAATTGCTTCAGGCACCCCGGGAAATAGCATACGCGCAGCTTGTGACACGCTGCAGCGATGTGAAATACCCCGGGGCTATTTTTGTCCGTCATCATTAGTGCGTCCCGCCCGAGCTTGTTATAGTTCACTCCTAAGGTGATTTTTAAACTCCCTCGAGTAAGAAGACTGAAAACGAAAAAAGGTCACACGGCGTTGTTTCGTTCATTTCGGCTGGTTTTATTTTTCGTGTTGCCTCGCTTTGTCGTTCTTATTGAATGATTAATTTCTCGTTATAACATCTCGTTCGTCGAAGTATACTGCTTTTCCCTTCTAGTTAGACTCTCTTGCTGTTCGGTCGAGTGATTGTTCCGTGGACTTAATATGGATAAAAAAATAAAGAATGCTCGTTTCACTCACAAACAGCAGATGAACACGGTGAACGCACGTGCAGTGAACCGACCGAATCGGTGCTGTCATCGAGAAATGCATGCAAGTTATTTTTGCAACGGTGCGGCACCCTCACCCGGGTGTGAGCGCCGCATTTTTCAGATCTCACTGTGACTCTCAACAGTGCGGGTGCATTACGGTATGAAATCGCTGAATGCGCCTCACTTCGATCGAGTAGGTTGACGTATACACTGATTTCTGTGGGTGGGTCTCAAAAGACGCCAAAGTAACAGAAATAGCTCGATTATAATGAGACAATTAGTAAGGGCCACCGGCGAAAGTTCTTTCTAAACTATAGTTGGCGACTAACGCGTATTTCATTACTTGTCAGAGGAACGTTGTCGTCTGAATCGCCGTTCCTCAGAACTACGCTAGTCACGTGGAGCATTCCTCGCCAATCACAAGCAGGTTTTTCAGGTAGATATGGTCTGAGGCTATTCTACTTCGTCTGTAAATTTATTTCAACATATTCACCGCGCTCTTGGAATGCTTCATACCGCTGGCCCGAATCCCGGAAGGCTCGTTTTCAAACGCCGGATGAAACAGCGATCACGTTCCCTTTGTTACTACGCCTTGGGTGGCCTGAATGCCCTGGGACCTGTCGTCTTCATTTTGGGGAAGGGCACCATGTCTGCTGGGGACAGATCCGGAGCTGCCCTTTTGGTCAAGAATGATTTTTCAGTGAACGCTGAATGTGCACACCCGTTATAGCGGAAATGGAGCCAGAAGCGGTGCCTAACGCCCCGTTAAAGGTGTCACGTACAAGACGCCACACGGACAGCAAACGACGTCCGAACAAGATCCTTTCGTGCACACGCACAGTCCGCAGTCCAAGGCAACGAACGAGCTTTGTTCCCCAACACCGCCACCTGCCACTGAGAGCGCAGTAGTGCCAGTCCTGAAATGATATCGACAAACCTGTAAACATTCACTTATATATTTCCATTCGCAGGCATATCGCTTTAAACGAAAAGATGAGCGAGCGTGGTAACATTAGCGCTTGCACCTCTGAAATGTATTTTCTTATTTCGATCTGGGCTTCAGTTCGAAATTAGTTTCAAGTTTGGAAAGCTGAACCCCGTGACACACTTACGTTCTCTATTCATTCTCTAACGAGCCAAGTACGCGGACCTTTAATTGAATTCCTAGACTCACGAGAAGCTGATCGACATCAATCATTGTCGGTTTTTTAGTGGTGGCTCATGTTGCCGGGAGGCTCAAATCTTTAAGAAAAAAAATAAATAAAAGCAGCCTTGGGTTTGGGGTTACAAAAGCAATTAGTGTTCACGCTGCAAAAAAATGCAACAAAACAGTATAAAATCGATAGATATAGGCAGCTTTACGTAATCCTGGGTGTAAAGATTGGCAATCAATCCTTCCAGTACTAACAAAAATAAATTTAAAAAATATGATTGAAAAACAAATCCAGCAAAATGCCTTTGCGAATAAAGCAATAATTTTGGGGAATCGAGCTCAAGAAGTATTCATCAGTAAACGCACCGTAATGTCTACGTATACGCGTGCATACTAAAATACTCCTTCAGTTCATTTCAAGCAATAAGCCAGACAGGTATTCCTTCTGTACCATTAAAACAACGTGCGCAGAAAACAAGACGCAAGCCGTTAACGACCCGCGAAACCAAAATAAGAAATAATCGAAATACTCCAACAACAAATAGTGACGACGGCAGAACATTTGTGTTGTACAGCGAAAGTACAGACAAATTTTCGTAATTCAAATCCACCGCTATGAAGACCTTTGAGCGCTATAGACAGTTTTTTTTTTTTTTTAATGTTTTACAGATTTTTTTTTAAAAAAGCCGTGAAAGTTACACTTATGCGGTTTGTGCAGGTGAGTTATACGGCCAGGGGGACATTATGTGGGCGGCTAATCTTTGCGATAGGTCGGCTAATTAAATAAAATTCGTTAATTAACTTTTTAATTAGGGAGAATAGACATATGGTTCGAATTGGAAACATACTGAGCGTCATGAAAAACCACTATATCGTCTCTTTTCAGAACGACTTGAAGCTCGTGGGAAACTCAGGGGCGCGCCAAAGTTACCACTCGTGAAGCAGGCGCAAAGTTAGCAGTGGCGGAACGCGGATGATAAGATTATCATCGCGTTCCGCCACTGCTAGCTTTGCGCCTGCGTCACGAGTGGTAACTTTGGCGCGCCCCTGAGTTTCCCACGAGCTTCAAGTCGTTCTGAAAGAGGTGACTAAGCGGTTTTTCATGACGCGCAGTATGTTCCCATTGGAGCCATATGTCCAGTTTCTCTAACTAAAAAGTTAATTAACGAATTTATTTAATTAGCCGTCTTATCGCAAAGATTAGCCGCCCACATAATGTCCCCCTGGCCGTATAACTCACCTGCACAAACCGCATAAGTGTAACCTTCACGGCTTTTTTTTAAAAAGATCTCTAAAGCTTAAAAAAAGAAAACACCCTACATGTATATTTATACATATTTTGTCATAACGCGTTGCGAGAATGCGAACGATACAAGATATAACCGTGGCGTCGTTTTTTTCTTATAGAAAGTGTTTTAGCGTTAATTTCCCGTATATTTCCGTATTGCGACGTGACATAATTGTATAAATAAGATTTTAAGAATTGCAAACTGAACAAAAGAGCTGTAGTTTGCGTCAGGGTTGGCGCCTGATACGCTCGCTTCACAGCGAATATTGTACGTCAACCGAGTGACGCTTATTTCATGCCGCCGTTTACTTACGCGACAAAGCGTTGGCCACATACAGTGAGCGACAGAGTTCGTCCGATCGTGTCATTGGCGCCCTATACTTCATTTCAGCTTCGGTCCAGACGCAGCCAAAGCTACAAGCGCGAGCTCCGGGCTTTCAGCATCCCTGCCAAGCACGCGCGCTCGTGCAGTGCAAGCACTGTTCTGGGCCACATGCTCGCGCTTGTAGCATCGGCTGCGTCTGGACCGAAGCTGAAACGAAGTATAGCTGTCGCAGTTTACCCATAGGTTAGTGGCCAACGCCAAAAGTGCGCCGCCTCAGCTGGCGACACTCGTTTCCAGCACATAGCGCCACACTATATAGGGCGCTTCCCTTCGGGGATTGGAAACGGCCCTCTAGCGGTTTTTGTATTGTCATTTTCTTGCGCACTCGCATCTACCCAGTGTTCGAAGTAACGCGTGGCCGGTAACAACGTTTGTGGTAACGCGTTTGGTTTTAGCAGACTTGGACGTAGTTCGACTACTCTACTCAAACTACTGTAGTTTAACTACTTTTTCGAGTAACTTGGTAACTTTCAATTACAACTAGATTTGGGTAATTAGTAGTTTTATTTAACTACTTTTTTCAGGTAACTTCTACTCAAATTACTAACTACTTTCGAAATCTAGTGCTAATTTTGCTCATCACGAAAGTTTGAGCGCAGAAATGAATAAGACGCCGGCAGATGAAGTGGCATTCCCGAACTAGGGAGCCTTCATGTGCGTGAAGGCACTCTATCCCGAACAAGGGGCCCCATTGTTCGGGAAAGCGTCCTTGGGCCACGGTGGCGACGAGCAGCCAAAACATAACACCGACGCGCGCGAAACGCAGGAAGAGATGCTTAACCAGCCTTGGTCGGGTATTGACCTAATCCGGTAATGCACGCAGGCGCCGCGTTTACAGCTGCAACCGTGAAGGACGGGGACACTCCGAGGGCTGTTGTTGTTTTCACGTGTTGTCTGTCTTTAGTGAGTTCTGACTCAAGCGGTAGGTTCCTCGGGAGATGCCACTGGAATGACCTCGCAGCTGGGCGCCTGTTCCAATGGTCGCCTCGTCGTCAGCGCATACGCCTTTGCAAAGCCGGACTTCCCCACGCACAAACCCTGGAACGGATAATCCGTTCATGGGAGCACGTTCCCGCTTCCAGCTGCAACTGTACGAGCGACGATGCTTGTTCACGCAATCCTTCGCGTCCTTCCAACCTTCCATGCCTGGGAGACCTCTTTTTTGATAAAAACAGATTACTTGTCAGGCGCGTCAGAATATTGTAGTCGCCGGCGAGGATTGCGAGTTACCCTAGGGAGATCCTTTTGTTGGACTCGGCGTCAGCGGCGAAGTATACCTCGGTTCATCTTCTGTTAAACCAAAACAATTTTTTTTTTCAGTAGCGTAGCACTAGCACTACAACTGGATGAGCACTTGTCCGGATGATCTCATCTTCGTAACGCGAGACTTGAACCCTTGACGGTCTGGTGCACTCGCTCAGCGTACTCTCAGAACGTCGTCGGAATAAAAAGGGGTCAGTCATAACAATCTCAACTTGCCGAAGGAAAAAGAAAAAAGGAGGAAAGTTTGTTAGAAAAGACCCTCTACCTGAGGCAAACCTCACATGTTTCGTCATGGACACCTAAGATGCCGACACTCGCTTACCCGACCCTGCACAGCCTGTTTCTCAAATTCAACGGTGCCGTTCCATCCAGCGCGTCGGTGGAACGTCTGTCTATAGCTTGGCTGGGGACGTCTTTAGAAGGAAAAGGGGAAAACTCTCCTATCAAGAACTTTGAAAGTCAATTGCTTTTGCAAGCGAATAAACTATTTTGGTGAAAGCGCAGGCCATAAATAGACGGCGTTTACTTTAGGCTCGCAAAATTTTTCATTGATCAAAACTGCTGTTCATTTTGCTACCACAAAAATATAAAAAAGTAACTTCGAAAGTAACTTCAAAGTAACTCGCTACTTTTTATAGTAGTTAGTAGTTTACTCAATTACTATTAAAAATGCGTAATTTCTACTCTACTCCAATTACTTTTGGCGTCGGTACTCAGTAACTTAACTTAACTACCTTTTTTGAGTAATTTGTACATGTCTGGTTTTTAGTAGTGCACTAACGTACTTGTTAGGTTTCTGAATTTTAACGAGTGAAGTAGTTTTGTTACTATTTTACAGTATTGTGTATTAAATTACTTACGCGTTACTTTTTACTACGGTTTCTGTTTGTTTCAGACTGAAAAAAAATTCATTCAAAATCGGTTAACTGCGTCGAAAAGAGAAAATAAATTATCCGCGGCATCGTTATAAATCCTTCACTGAGAAAGCAAAGTAAATCCAATAAGAAGTAAGGAAAAGACGTTCTGGAAATTATTAAAAAATAGAATAAACACTGTCAAATCACTTTCTAAAAGTTTCATTGTTGTCCATGTTCGTATCCAAGGATTATCGCTGCTAAATAATAAAAAAAAGGAAAAGTAAGGAACGTTATATTGTTCAAAGTAAAGGTAATGGTATTTTTACTTATATTTGGAGGACGGTAACTAATCTCGGTAACGCGTTCATTTTAGACGAAATAACGAGTAGCTCTATTTCTTTACTTTTTCGGGTAACGGGCGAAACACTGCATCTTACCGCATTAAAGGCGCGGGCATGGGGTGCTCTTGGATCGCACTAAATCCACCAAGAAAATTACCCATAATAGACCCATTTCACCAAGCGTTCGGCGCATGCGTGAAGGCGCCATAACTTCAGTCCAGAGGAAGCATGCAGGCGGCAGTGTACGGCACAGCACGTGCGCCGTCTCTTGCTCCGCTCGGTCCAACTCGCAGCGGGGCCGCGGCAGCGGCGGCGTAGCAATACTTGCTGTTGAGATCGGTCTATTGCCGGGATGGAAGCCTTTTAGGTGCACGCGAGGAAAAACCATTAAGCGGATGATCGCCTGATAGCGCATCTTTGGCGGTTACACACGTCGTTAGTGTTTGGACATCCGTGCAAGCGAGAACGCCTCTTCCTGTCCCGCGGTGGCTTGCTCAGTGGAATTTGTATCGCGTCGAGTGTTCGGTGTTTTGAGCCGGCTATCCGCGAATCTGTTGGAGCCTCTGGCTCCGGTAAAATGGCGACCATTGTCGCGCTACGAAGTGCCCTGCAGTCTGTCGATCCGAAACTTCTGAGACGCCTTTCGTACCGCCTGCCTTGTTTCCGTACGACACAAACCATTATCCAAAGTTCGCGACGCGTGCGGCATTTAAAATTCGAGTTATATCGGATGCAAGTGAGCGTCTCCCTTTGTACTCCGCTCTATTCCTCCTGCTCGTTATTGCGCGGGCGGATCACGGTGTTTTGGAAAACATAATTTCGTCACGCGCACTCTCGAGTGTTGCGGTGCCCAAGGTATAAGGATCAAAGGTTGTGTATGCTCAGGCACAAACTTTTTTTTTTCTAACGAACATAAAAATCAAAGAAGAAGAAAAATATAAACGAGGGAATTAACGCATATCAATTTATATGAACTCAATACCGTTGCTCTGAAGCAGCCCAGAATACGACATATATTCTTATGCACGTCTGTCTCTTCATGTCGCACGTCTCTGTGTCCTTGGAGCGCGCCTGGTTTGCACAAGCTGTGTTTGCGATCATGAACACGAAGGGGCAGATGTTTAATGACAGACGCAGCGCAGTTAACTACGCAGTGACTGCTAGACTGAACCGATTGACTGTGATAATTTGCGATTCAAGATTGCGAGTTGCGAAAGTTATGCAATTCAAAACACCTCGGGCATTGTATCAGGTTGCAATTTTGTTTTGAAGGCGGCGGTCGCACGGTCGCAGCGATAAAAGGGGAGGTGTTCCTGGCACAAATGTTCGTGGCACAAATGTCGTGTCTGTTCGTGAGTCAGGGATTCCGTCCTTTTTGAAACTGAATGGCCAATTCATGCTTTAGTGCAAACTGTGATATTCGTCTCTTAAGGCGTAACTCGCACTGAAAAACAAACAAACAGGTGCAAGTTTTTATATTTTCGGTGTCAAGCCTCTACGCAGTCTTAAGTCTCTAGACGTGTAATGCATACCTACAAGTCGCATTCTCAATTTATTTATGGATACATGAGGTACACGTACTTTTTGGTATTCAAATCTTTTTCGAATGAGTAGCCAGATATTTTTTATATCTATTCAAAAATATATTTTTAAGCAAATTTGTCGGAAAGCAGCTAAGAAACCACCTCTGGTAAATAATGTATTCGCATTTTAATGTGTATCCTAAATTTCTCTCGCTGAGATCTTAGATCGAAGGAAACGCGAGGCGTTTTAGTCGTGGGAGTTCGGTGTCAGCTGTGGCACGTCATGTGACTTACATTTGGCGCTACACACGAGTCTTGTCGAGGGATGAATTGAAACGTACTTTATTTTTATACACCCATCTATAGAATAGTCGCAAAGTATAAATGTAAGAACTAAGAGAAGCTATTTTCCAAGTTGCAGTGAGATTGAATGTTTTAAGCAATATAATCTAAAAATATATATTACAATTACGCGGGCATAAAAAAGGCCACATAAAGATATTTCTAAAAGCTAAAATTTACGTTTGACAGGTTTCTATTAACAGGGTTTTGGGATTCAAAGAATGATACAAAGAGAAGCAAATTTTAGATTTCAGTGACTAGGTTTCTTAAATTTTATCGATCTGACGGTGGTGATCATGCATGATATAGGTAGTGTTCAACATTGCTGCATCATTTGAGTTTGGAAAGTAATGTCACATTGTCAGACACAAGGAATGGCGAGGATATGGTAAATATTTATCCCGCTGGAACCAAGACTCGTACGAGCGCACCGCATTCAGTTATCTTATTAAATGGCATTGGAAACACAGCCAGCAATAAATAAATAAAATAGACAGTATTCTTAGACGCTTTTATTCTTCGAAAAATAAAGAAATATTCATCATCGCCAAGAAACAAAATCACTGTATGGCAGAGCGTCTCGGCGAAGAAGCCACCACTTTGGCAAACGAGCCAGCGAGCCAGTGCTCGCACCAAACGCACGGACGATTGGATGGCTGCGACCAAAAGCCCCGCATTACATATATTTTTTTTTTGCTTTTGTTTTGTTTTTGAGACCCATTTCCTAGCTGCAGCTCTAAATCTTTACCATCAGTGTGGTCTCTTAATCGAGTTTTTGTTTTTCGAGAAATCTATTTTGCCGCTTGTGTTTCTTCCTTTATTTTTATATTTTCTTCCGCAGGATGGGCTGGTCACTAGCATCAATCCCCGCGAGCGGTGATTACCCTAGCCTCGGCACTCCTCAGTGCAACTTTTCGTTCCAGCTTGTGCGGCCTGTGGCGCTTTGAAGCGGTCCCAAATTGGACGCGCACTTGTATACGGGCGGCGTTTTCCTTTCCGGCGCGACCGGTTGGTTAGTTCCGCACCCGCTTTGATCGGAGCTTGCTCCCGAACCGTCGCCCAGGCACGCTCGCCTTCTCAGGCGGGACACGGTGCGCGCGATTACACGGCAGCCTGAATTCGCGATTGGGGCATGCGGGGCGCGAGGCAATTGGGCTACGCTTCGAGCGCGAGATGCGGGGTGTGGAAACGCCCGAGGTCGCCGTCGGTACGCATCGCGAACACGGCCGTTGATCGAACAACTCGACGGGGCGGGGGAAGACTACAGAATTCGGTGCGCGGCCGGGCCCGCGTGCCCTTGTGGAATCAGCCCGCGGATGAGTTGGAATTGGTCAAGATCTCCAAACTGGAATTCGGGCCGGCGTGTGCTGTGTCTCTGTATGCGCGTTTTGAATTTCCCCGCAATGCAGGCCTGGCTCTGAGTGCGTCTCGATGATTGGGGTATCGCCGTATGCGTCCCATCATCGACGTTATCGAGAAGTGTTGAGTGCCGCGGAAAGCAGGGCAACAATGCGTGGATCTAGCGCGGGTGTAGCGGCGATGCGCAGGAGTGCTGGCGCAATCTGAGCACGCTCCTCCAAGATCGCGCGCTGGCGGCCCTGCCTTTCGCGGAGCTCTACGTATCCTCGAGTATTCTAGGTGGCTTCACTTTCGGGAGGCCTGCCGAGCATGCTGCGTTTCAAACTCACTATAAGGCCGCGAAAGACGGGTATCACACTCGTAGAGGTGATCGAAAAAAAATATTCGGACTCCAACTATACGCCGGATTATAACAATGTCGAACTTACAAAAAAGACACAATTGTTTAGACGTAATAGGTTTCATCAGTCACCCCTTTGCCGTACTACTGTGGCAAAGGCAGTGGTGATACAGTATGTGGTTTGTGTGGAGAAACTGCGTACAAAGTGAGGAGACGGGATGGTGCGAAGCGGCCCTGTACTCTTGCAAGATTAGCGCGTAAAGCGCTCCATGGATGTCTTACTAGTGGGCGCCATCTTTTGCGGTTGCAGTGGAAATGGGACTTTCTCAGAGCCTTTTTGTTGAAGTGTGCGATGCAGTAGACAAAGCGTAAACAGAACGATTGGAACGCGGCAGCGCCAAGCAGAGCCCTGGCACCAACTCGTGGCAAAAGAGATCCAAACACTCGGAACTGCCTCAACCGGCAAAAAAATCTTTTTTTTTTCGCTCGTTTCCAGCTTGAGCGGCGCCGCCGCCGCGTCGCCGTCGGCGTAACTGCGCGTTGCATTCTGGGACGTTTCCCATAATGACGTCACGCGTGTCGTCACGAGGGCTACCCTCGTGTCGGTTACAAGGGTTACCCTCACGAGGGTTACAAGGGTTACCCTCACGAGGGTTACGAGGGTTATCCTCACGAGGGCCACGAGGGTTACCCTTACGAGGGTTACCGTCGTGACGTCACACGCTTCTAGCATTGCCAATATTCCCTCTAAATTTAGCGGGGAAATTTTCTCCGCTAAATCGCTAAATGTAGCGGGGAAGGGAGAGGGGCATCTCATTCCCTCCGTACACCCCCGCCCCCTCCTCCTCCCTAAGAGCTGCGCTCTAATTCGGCGTTACAGAAAACTGTAAACGTCTTCAATTTTTGTTCTTGTTTTTTTGTCCTTTTTTGAGCTCTTTCTCCGGGGAAGTCCGGAGCGCGCTAGTTTCACGAAGCAGAGCACCATTGTATGTCTGAATACGCGGTGTTTTCCCCCTCCGGGAGGAACACGGACGCACTCGAGGAAGAGGTTCGGCTGCCCCTGGTGCCCAATCAGTGAGGACACGAACGCTGCGCGAGCGCTCGGCGGGCAGTCGACCTGTCGACTTCCGTTGCCGCTACCTAACCGGATATTTAGGTGCCAGCCATATAACACATTCTGTGTTTAAAACAAACTGCGCGTTTGTTTTGTTTGGAATTTCACATTGAGCCAACTCGCGGGACAAAGTGTGAGCTGTGGAATTTGGTGACAACTGGAACTAAACGACAGCCATTATTAGAGCGCAGCTCTTAGGCGCCCGTTTCCGGCTTGAGCGGCGTCGCCGTCGCCGTCGCCGTCGCCGTCGGCGTAACCGCGCGGTGCATTATGGGTAAATTTTTCCGAAGGGACCCGAGGTCCTCCGAAGGAACCCGAGGTCCTTCGGGAGGACTCCGGGTCCCTTCGGCACGACCTCGGGAGGACCTCGGGTTTCCTCGGGAGGACCTCGGGTTTCTTCGGGAGTTGCATGCAACAGGTTGCATGCAACAGGTTGCATGCAACCTGCTGCATGTAACTTGTTGCATGCAACTGGCTTGTTGCATGCAACCTGTTGCATGCAACCTGGTGACGTCATCGGCATCCGCATCGTCCTAATTACTGATGACGTCATCACTGACATCACTGATGACGTCATCGGCATCCGCATTGTCATCGCCATCATCACTGATGACCTCATCAGTGATGTCACTGATGACGCCATCGGCATCCGCATCGTCATCATCATCATAGATGACATCATCAGTGACGTCACTGATGACGTCATTGGCATCCGCATCGTCATCATCATCATCACTGATGACGTCATCAGTGACGTCATTGGATCGTCATTGTCAAGGTCACGTGACCCCCCCGAGGTCACATGGCCCCTCCCCCTTCAGTACACTTCCCTCCTCCTCCTCAAGAGCTGTGCTCTAATTCGGCGTTACAGGGAGTTGTAAACGGCTTTCATTTTTCAAGTCAACTTCAAAGTGACGATCGCCATTGAGAAGGAAAGTTTGCTATAAACCTATAGCTGACAGAGAGTGCGATCTGTCCGCTTTGAAATGAGGCACGTCCACGTATAGCTAAAATCCTTACTGAAACGTCGACGGCCACTCTGGAGCTTCCGCGAGTTTACTTCTTTAGTTACTTCATCTAACACAATTTCGGTTAATCTGAGCGCGAGAAAAACCATGAATGGCTGCAACACCATGTGGGGCGCGCATCTATATAGATTTTTCATATTTACACAGCGCTAGGAAAAACTAACACAAAATAACAGGTGTTCTTTTCTTGGCAAATGAACATTCAAGAATCGTTGTAGCGAATACCAAATGTGCTCTACGTAAGCAGCTCAACTTCAACGTTGCTACAGCGTACCGTGGTAATTCTGGGGGCGGTAAGGTATAAACCGGATGCAAACCTTCTTGACCTCACCCTTCGTCCACGTCCAGCACTTTTTCCTCGTGAGTCCCATGACCCCTTTTTCGTGGACTAGTGTCCGTTATTTTCGCGTAAACACGGCAAAAGTAGTTTTAATTTTGTGGCTTTTTTTTTTTAAAGAAATTACATACAGTTTAGCTTATCGTATACGTTCAGTTTCATGTTGGACGTTTCTTACCGCACTACTCTTCGCCTGATCAAAGTCTTACCGAACTCGCGCTTTGGACGTCAAATTCCAACCAGCAGACTCCCGATAGTTAGAGAGACGTGTGTCACCTCACCGGGATTAAATTCGCGAGTTGGTGGATACCCAGCAAACAATGACAAATCAACGCTGCAGCTTCCGAAAACCCGCCTTCAGTTTAGCTCGTTCCCTTCTCTCGTCATCAAATTGCAGTCTGCGACGCAGAGGAGTAAGCCTAGCGAGAGAAGCTCAAGCCGTGGGGCGGAGCCAGCCTTCCACTTCGATGATTGTGGCCGTGTTCTCCCAAGGCACGCTTCCAACCCTCCCTTCCACCCTTCGCTTTCTTTCTTCCTTCAGTTGGGGAAAAGCGAGCATCAAGTTAACTCGGGCTCCTGACACGGGGCCCGGGATTACGCGCTTGTTAACTCGGCTGGCGGCCCCAAAACAAAACGAATAACAGTGGAGCCACACTGCGCTCTTCTTTCCATAAAGTGGCACCACACGCCGAGTTTTCTCTTAACAGGCACGGTTTGAACCAGGGACCGAGCCCCGGGTTTGGAATCGCTGCTAGACGCGTCAGCGCACTGAGCTTACGTGCATGCGTTCCGCGCACTCTCAAAATCATGAAAAAAGACAAATGAATCTTCGTCACTCGCTTTTCGCGGGTCAGGACTTGATGATCCCCAACGTCGTGTTACCCGAGCAGCCTTGGCAGCGCCTCACCTCTCCTTTTCTTTCTCGGCTGTCGCGCTGCTGCAACGCCAGCGGAGGTCAGGAGTCTGTATAGTTGTTCTTTATTGTGCTCCGGGCCCGGTTGTCGGCTTTGCGCGAATCGTGCGGGGATGTAAGATTAAAACTAAACGAAGTTCGCCGAGCAAGATCAAGGCGAGGAAGCAAAGGTTACATGCAACGACACAGCATCGCTCGGGCGCCCCTGATGTTGCGAGAGGTTGTCGCGACAGACGTTGTCGATATTACGCAAACGAGCGTCCTATACACCGCCTGAGCCGTTTGCAACCCCCTCTGATCGCGGAGAGAACTTGTTTGCATTTTTATTTTTTTATCCGTCGTAGTCATTATCGGCGCGTCAAACGGAATATGAGAAGCTCTTTTTTTCCCCTTCTTTTTTGACTATTAATATTTTGACAGCCCCCCAGCGCTTGGGTGCCACCGATACGGCGAAAGAAGTGCCTAAAAATCAAGCTGAGCAAAAAGAAAAAAAAATCGATCGATACTTGGAAATTAACTTGCACTACAAAAATCTGCCCGGTCTCCGAATGTAAACGTATAGCGCTCACTTCATTTTTTCAATGCCAATTTTTTCCCCTTAATCTCCGAGAACTTTGTATGCAGTTCGAATACTAATTAGTCCGGCGTGAAGCAAAGAAAATAAGGAACCGAAGCGCGCAGCCGGGTATCAAAAGATAGATGAGTCTTCTCCCCCCCCCCCCCCTTCCCCGCCTCCCCGTCTTTTCGTTTCTTCTTTCTCTCCTTCCTCGCTCATTTTTTTTTTCCTCACCGTGTGCACGGTGGGGCGAGGAGCGTACTTCGCATCAAAAATCGCTCGCATTAGGAGTCTAGTTCCGGGAGAACGGTGCCGCACGCGCGGTGTGATATGCTCGGCGCGCTCGGAAAGAATGCAAGCTCTCGGCTCACGCTGGCCACGGCAGCGGCCCCCTGATGTGATCCTTCGTCCAAGACTCCAGGAGGAGCAACCAGCCAAGGAACACACAGAGCATCCCCCCCCTCTCCCTTTCTTGAACGGCTTAATAATATATTTAGAGCCGTTTCTTGGGCGTGCATGCGGGATGCGCGGAAAGCTGGAGCGAAACCGAGGGAGACGTCGATCCTGGCGGTCGGAGTGGCGGAATTGGACGACGCCCGCGCCTTATTTCTATTCGTCGGCGATAAATAAGCGATGAGAGAGAGCGGCCGTGCAGAATGAAGGCTCGTCCCCCAAGTGGCGCGGAGACCCGCGGCGTGACGCATCAACAGCCCCAGGAAGAGGACGGCGTCTCTTGCTCGCTTTTGGATCCCTCGGACGAGAGTCGTCCGCGAATGCTGGCTCGGACTGATGGATGGCCACGTCGCTAAGGATGCAGCGCGAGTCACGCTAGCGGCACAGAGCACCGACCCTATTCTCTTCAGTTTGGTGGCGGGACCCCGTCTACGGACACGCGCTTTTTTCTTGCTATCGTTCGGCTCGAGTCTTCCTTGTCCGGTGCCGTCTTGCTGGCTCTCTTTTCGGCCGCGTCTCTGCCGTCGAGGCCGTTTATGCTGGAAGTAAACATGGATGAATGTTTGTCGGGGCTGGGCAGGAATCGGACAGACCGAGCGGTTGGGTTCTGCTTAGGGTCTCCATACTCCTAGGAATACATGCCTTTCTATTTTTATTTTTTTGTCTTTCTTCTTCTAGGGGATTTCTGGTCGATGAGATGGTGTGGGCTCCTTTTTATCGACAGTTTTTGTTCTCTCCCAGCGCTTGCTGCTGGATGTATTGCCGGCTGTATCACAAAGCGCTCAGCGCAGTTTGAGGAATCGGCGGACGCGTGCAAAAGGAGCATTTAAATAGAGGTATCGAACGCTTTGTTTTGACGTCATCGTGCCAGTCAGCTGCTTTGCAAACATAAATTTAGTTGACAGTAAATAGCACTAGCCGAAATTTTAACTGACTATTTTGTCGATAAATTTATGTGATGCTTTCACGCGAAAAACGAGAATGGCCTATAGGCACGTTTGTGAGATTCCGAGTCAGACTGTTCTTCATCAAGAAAAGTGGAGCACGTCGCGTCGTATCCACTTGCAGCTTGCAGATATTTTTTTTCAAAAGTCGTTCCTTCTGGCAGGTGCTCAGCCTGCTTGGCCCTGGATGCGTTCGATGTATTCATATGACTAGGACAGTATTTGTGTTGCTCGCTGTGTTTTATATTGTGCGAATACTGCATCGTCGTTTTCTTGGACAATGATGGCACATCACTTGTCTCGCGTGCTCCAAAGACAAAGCGACGCATTCGTGAAAGACATTTATAGGAAGGTATAAGAGCCCCATGGAGAAGACTATGTGCCGAGAAAGTGAGGGAAAGGAGGAAACGAGAGAGGACGTCAGAACGACGAGCTCTGAATAAAAGGATTTGGGGGTAGATCTAAAGCTATAGCTGACTTTGTCTCAGCTGCAGTTATAGAACGCGTTAGAACGTGGAACACCTGCGTCCGGCGTCCGGCGTTTGGCTTTCGCATGTTAACGCGTTTGGCGAGTGCACTGGAGTCAAATGCAGCTAGCTTTAGATCTACCCACTAAACGTTCGAATCAGAGCTTGACGTTTTTACGTCCCCTCTCGTTTCCTCCTTTCCCTCACTTTCTTGGCACATTAAGTCGCAATTAAAAAAAAAGAAAAAAAAATATAAATCAAATTATAAAGCCGACAAAAGAGGTTAAAGGCGAAAACGCTGAGTAATGTGAAACTGCTTCGCCTTTTTTTTTTTTTGCATCCTGTTTATTTCGAAGGAAACCCGGATGACTCAAACTATAGTAGCCAAAATAAAAATAAATTTGCCAACGCTCATTCCTGACAAAATTGTTGCATACTGTCGTGAACACAGCTGTCTATAACACGCGCGATCGGTGACCGTTCCGTACTCCCGCCGTCACATAATTTCCGAGGGGAATCAAACTTTGTGACTCCTCTCAGAGATTGATTGTTGTCCCAGTTTGTGATCATACCGCTGTTTGGTCGTTTGCTATAGGCGCGAAGCAGACAACGCCGTAGCGCTTGCCGATGTTAAAGCCGGTTTACACGTACATCGTAGAGCTAGATCAGCAATGGGAACAAGCGCTGTACGAGCGCTGTATCAGTGCAGATGCAGCACTGCGTTCATTGAGTTCAAGATGGCGGCATCTGTGGCACTGCCAATGACGGGCAGCGTGAACGACGTATACCTTTCTATTTCAGAAGGCAGGGGAATATATCCAAACAGAATTGTGGCAGCGAATATTGTTAGAGGGACATGTTTAGGGGAGGCGATGTTTTTCCACATGACCTCCCTTATTGAACAGGAGATTGAACAGTCACACCCCTCTCGATGTTATCTTCGTCTCTGGGGACGAGAAACAAAAATTACTTTTTTTTTTTTCTGCCGCATCATTCTGCTGCGATTCGCAAAAACGCTGACGCAGCACTCGTGTTTAGTCTGTGTCTCGAGTCAACCCCTTCTAAAAATGAAGGCCTGCGAGCCCACTCCGTGACGTCACAGTAACTAGTCCATCGCGCGAAAAAGCGACAAAGCCGGCTGTGCTTGACCAAGGTCCGGTCGACTAATGGGAGCCAGCTAAAGGCTAGCGCGTGAATCACTGGTGCGTGTTTACGTGAGCCTCGTAAGCTAGGAGATGTGATGTCCATGAAAACGCGCCAATCAGAGTGCCGAAATTGGCCCGTTGACTAACCCCACGGGCCTTTCCGAGTACGCGGCCCGGTCGAGCGACCTGCGCAGTTCATTGACAGTGAGGGGGAGCACAGCACATTTGAACTGTTCTTCAATGTCCGGCACGTTCAGAGGGGCTCGGAAGGCGCTGCCTGTCTCGATATGGAGCAAGCAGAGATTCATCTTTTTCGAGCGACTGGGTCGACAGCAACAATACCATTAAAGAGCAGGCAGATAAAGGTTTCTCAAACGATCTCATGGCACAAATCGACGTGTTGCTCTTGACAGTTTCGCGCAGAACTCCCTCCAGGATGGCCTCTTGGTGCTGAGTATTATTTCTAGTGCAACTACTCTGAGATTTTCTAAACGAGAGGTCGTTTTTGGCGGAACCTGTTTTCAACATCCTGCGTCTGGCAGCGTTACGTTTCAGGGCAGCGTGACTGCAGTCTGGTGTTCGCCATCTCGGCCGAAGTTTGCTACCTTTCGTCACCTTGATCACCGTGGTGCCCGCTTCAGCTGCCACCGGGACATCTGCCTAAAGTTCATCTGCCGTCGGGTTGGCACACAGCCTCTGCAGAGCTCGATCTATTGTGGAAAGGAAGTTATCGCAGCCAGTGCCTCGACGGTTGCAAAGCGTTCTGTCAACTTCATGTAGTTTAGTCTAGCAATCCTATGAGAGAATGCACAGGTGATGATCCGAGCTGCCTTGTGGCTTACTTTCCCTTCCCAAGTGGGAGTTGCTATTTGCACGGCATCAACCGTGGGGTCACGTGATGCTCCAGTGACGTCGTTTCTCTGCGTCACACAATTTTGTTTGGAAAAGAAAGGAAAGGAATCGCATAATTTTTTTTTCTTTTTTGCGTTTTGTCGGTTATAACGGGAGCGCGTGTTAACCCCCTCCCTCCCCCCACTGCGTTCACGCCGCTCTGCGGCGGCAGTCTGCGGCAGCTCATTTCAAAAATGTTAACCCACTTGGCCCATCCGCAAACGCCGCTTCGCGGCAGCCTATAGCCTACCCGCTCGCAGAGCGATCAGCTTGACAATCGACGAACCCGAAAGGCGTCAACCGACAAAACGCGAAGAAAGCGAAGATCGCGTGGCCCTCACCGGCAGAGGTGCGTGACGTGGAGAGGTCGCGTCACTAAAGTGTCACGTGATCCCCCCCCCCCCCGGTTGATGCTGTGCACATAGCAAATCAATTCCTAAGTAGCATCCAAGGCTAAGTCGGTTTATACGTACGTCAGTTCGAGGGTCGACGTTTATGGTGTTGCTATGTATCTTCGGGGATCTGTAATTCATCAAGGAGTGAGTTGCATTCGCGGCCTCAGCTAAGATGTGCCTGCCTTTGGAATCACAACAATTGGAACCCCCCGCTGCATGATGCGTATTGAAATCACCCGATTGAATTTCCGGCATGTTCTTCATGAGATGGAAAAGCAGTGAAATGTCGTTTGTGGCGTCAGAGGCCGGTGGAACGAATGCACTGCATACGACGATTAAATTTTCTCGTACTGCATTTCGACTTCTACGGCCTCGGCATGCTGTCATTGTGGTAGGGGGATGGGCGCTACCGGAATGTCAAATTGTAGACCGCAACTCCTCGACTGCGGTTGTTGAGACCAAGAAAACGGTCTCGTCTTGTGGCTCTGTAGCCCCGTATCGTGGCACGTGATCCAGGGGACAGGAAAGTGTCACATAACAGGAAAGCAACAGGATGCACAGTTTGCGCGAGTTTGCACATATAAGCTAGCCTTGCTCGAAGGCCACCGACATTCCAGTTGACAACCTCGACGATGGCGCCTATTGTTTGCGTTTAGTGCGAAGACCCACTGCGCCCTTGCAAAAGGGATCTACAGTTGGGGCGTGGATAAAGAGGTAATCGGCGCTTCCGAGATTACGGATGAAGTCCAGCAGTATTGCAATAGGACGACATGAGGTGGCATCATTTCACGGAGGCACGGCAGCGGCTCCAGCTACGGTATCGCCGCCCTGGCGACCAGTCTACGAAACACTGAGTTTAGTTCAACGTAGTCAACGTCAATATGGTTAACGTAAGCTCATGAATACCGACAGAAGTAATATCAGGTGGCCCTAGCATAATATACAGGGGTAACGCAATCAGTTATGGATGAGTATATATCTACGCCACTCGCTTTGCAACAAGGTTTTTCGACCAAGAAACTTGACTTCTTCGTGGCACTAAGAATATATTTTCCACCTCGTGTGTGTGCTTGGTAGGCGGATGATCCCCATGGAAGAGCCTTTGGGCGTCATGTGAACAGTAGAACTCGACATGATCGGCAGCAGTCCCCCTTGGCTTGGCGGCAGAGGACTAACCCTAAATGAAAGTGACGGATGGTCAACAGATGAAGTTGCCAGTTCTGACAACAGATCTGGGTTAAATGTCCCTTTATTTTGGATATAATAAATGTAAGTACACTTTGTGCATGGACATTTTAGCGTGACCTTTGTGCGTAAGTGTAGTTTTATGAGTGACACTGCTCGATTTCGTCCGAACATTTGACACGTTTGTACCTACAACAGTGGCCTGTTTCTTTGAATGCTCTTCGCGGTTGACGGCCTAGTTGGTTGTGGTTTTTTTGGTTTTTTTATTGTGTATGACGAGTGCAGGAACGTATTGGTTGATGTTGCTACTGAACTTTTACTGTTGTAGTATTTCGAGTCCAATCGGTACAGATAACGGATTAAGTAACTTTTGACCGACTTAAAATTATACGGCTGCACGTCAAATATAGTGTTATAAATTAATGGATTTTCCTCTTGATAGTTTCGTACCAGTAAAGACGGACTGAATATGATCGTGAGGTTTGCCCGCACTGCACTACCTAAAGCGAAAACTTACTGCGTCACTGAACATCACCTATTTATGCGATTGATGACTCGGAATTTCTTCAGAGCTATTAGAACTTTTTAGTGTTCGAGATCTGGTCCTACGAATTTCTTTGCAATATGCATATAAATATGTATAATCGAGTGAATAGTTGGATTGTTTTCACGAACCCGCAGAGATTGTAGCCCGCACGACTAGTTTGTTCGTTCTCTCGTAAGGTAGCTTTTATCTATCAACGTCCTCAACTTTACAGTTTGTAGACGATCAACGCCCACAACATTTAGATATCATAAAAATCAGCGGTGACCCGTTTAGTACCTATGTAATCCGCACTGGTGTATGCGAATAAGAGCTCAGTGATTATTTCTTTGTTCTTATGGTGTGCGATCAGCTACCTGGCTGGTGTTTTCAAATGCTGATTCGCCGCCTGTGAATTTTTAAAAAGATTCGAAGACCATCGCACGATAGGCGTCGGAGAACGGGTCGATCCTGCTTGAACCGCAATGCCCACGGCGAAACAATCACCCTTTCGGCCACGTCACTGCTGATTACCAGGGAGCGGGACCTGTTATTTTGCTAGCGTTTTCATATGTTTCGTTGGCCATAAAAAACCGGGACCATATAAAACTTCAGTTTATCGCATGGTATTTCATGTCGCAAAGCGCGTCGATCTCAAGAAACCGCAATGCCCACGGCAAAACGATCACGCGTTTGACCACAATCTAATATTCCCGTAGCTCCGTCCCCCCATATTCTCAGAAACTCGGCAATCGTCTTCAGAATTCACGGAGGAGAATTTTCGCCTGCATGTGTTACATGGCGCGAGTGCACGTCGTCTGGTGCAACGTTTGCTATATTGACAGGCTTTTTCTTACCAAAAGCAATAAGATAATTTTTGAAAAATGGCATTCATTGAAATTATTTAGATAGCATTTAGGCTCTCACAAATAACATCTCTGTCAAAATAACGAGACTTTTCTAAATTGGTTTTCAAGTATAGCAAGATCGATAAAAGCTGTTTATTTCAAACATTTTAAAAGACGTCTGAATATAAGAGAAGAAAACCGAATTTTCACAAAAACAACCCATTGACTCTAAGAAACTCATTTGGTAAAATAATGTCTGTGAAAACTCTGGGCAAATTTTTGAAATTTTATTATATTTCCTTAGTCTATATTAAGTAACGGCTAGAATTGCACCTCCAATATTTTGTACACTCATTTACTGTGTACCGGCTCTCTAATAAAATCAAGCTTTATAATTCCCTTGTTGCGTCTCATCGTATACAATGTATGGCCGAGTTACAGCACTCTCAATTAGTAGCAACATTACTTTTTGAAACAAACATTAATGTGTAGTCAAAATTGTAAAAATACGTCCGTGCCGATTAGAACGTTTTAAATGAATGCAGAACACGACTTGGTTGCATACGAAATCCAGATTTTCAGGATGCGTGGGAGCGCGTGTTTGAAAATATTAAAACTTGCACGTTTTGTATCTATTTCGATCCACGCTTTCTGAGAGATTAGTTGTTGAAAAAGAAAACCTCGAACAAATGCTTAATCTGATTACTATGGGAACGAAAGGCCTGGTTCACGCACAGTCACAATATTTGCTCCGCGGACGTGAGTCTGAGCACTGCCAACTCCTGGAACGGCCATTGCGGCCGTGGGAGGGCCGCCCTTACGCCGTTGAGCCCCGCCTGATGTTCATTGAATGCGCAACCCGGTTTGCACATTCCGAGAATCTTGTCCAAATGTTGTCTCAGTCCCTTCAGCCGCCCAAGGCGATTTCAAACGGATCGAATCTCCGACGACGCGGCTGGGTTCTCCCAGCGACCCCCTCGGTGAAGAGTGCGCGGGCCGGAGCACGCCAGTCCCGCCGCTCCCGATGTTTGCGTTTGGGTGGCAAGGGCTCGACTGTTCCGCATCGTGACGTGACGGACGCCCGTCGGCTGGGAACCCGTCCAGATGCAACTGCTCCGGAACGCGGCGCCTGCCAAATCGGCGCCGCGAAGGGCACCGTCGGGGCTGGGCTCGTTCTCACGGCGTGCGCTTGTTTTGCCGGATGAGCTGCCAAGGGCAAGAGAACCCCGACACGCGGCTCTGGCAGCTCAGATTCGAGCGAGGGAAGCCGGATTCCCAGCTCGCCGATCCGGAGCTTGCCCCCCGTGCGCGCTTCGTTCGGCCTCGGGCTATGCTTGGACCGCGCGCTCGCCTTTCGTGCGAGCTATTTCCGCTGGAACGGCGAGCCGCGATGGAGGTCAGTTGTGCGTCGGGTGTACACACTCGAGCCGGCGCTCGTCTGGCGGATGTTTTCGGAATCCGTTGTTTTTTCCGCCCTTTTTTTCTTCTTCGTTCGGAGGCCTTTCCCGAACCACAGGAGCGATAAGAGGGATGTTGCTCAGTTTCGTCGACAACGGCATCTCCAAAAACGACAGTAAGAAGATTTTTTTTTTTCGCACGTGGTCGTTTTATTTCGGAGGAACCAGCTGGCGGGAACACGGGCCCCGACGCCGCCTCCGAGGTCCCCCTCGCTCCTCCAAGTGAAGAGCTCCTCCTCGCTGCCACCGCCGCCGCCGCCGCTGCTGCTGTGCTCCGGGTTTCCGTCGCCGCTTAGATTCGGTCGGCGTTGCTTCAGCGGCAGCTGGCACGATGTGCTACCAACAACAAGGGAACAGAAAATTGATACGCGCTCTGCACAGTGTCTCCCGCTTCAAACTCCAATTTTAGAATTTTTTTTTGTTTGTTTTTTTGGGGTGCTTTGCCCCGCAGCAAGTCGACTCCGTCGTGTTTACGTTTCATTGTCTTCCGTGCGCATAATGTCTCCGGAATTGAGGACCTAGGGTAGGATACGCAGTGGGCGGGAGAGGGGGAGGGGGAGGAGGAGGAGGCGGCGAGGTTTCGTCAGCAGTGGCCTGAGGACGATACGACGATACCACCCTCGGGCCCCTGGTGCAATCTCGCCCTTACGCGTTATTGTACCTGTCGGATGCACTATTTTACTCTCACTGAAGCTTCTTGATAAAGAGATAGATAGAGGTCATTCCAGCTCAATGCTTGCATCAAAAAAGAAAGTCGTCCCTTCGACATGCTCCAGACGCTGTGGATATAGCCATGCATGACGAATACAATGACAAAAATGGTGATCATTTGGTTGCTGGCCGTAAGTAAATTAAAAAATAAAATTTAACTCGCTTATAGTAGAGATTATAAACCAAATGATGTAGGCTAGGTGACTGATAATGACGCTGGCTGATTTTACACGTGCATATTTCTAAAAAAATATGCACGCGATGAACCTAAACAGCTTTTTGTAAACTTTTTTTTTATGGAAGGCGTTTTTGAATTTTTTTTTACAATGCAGGGTTATTTGATCCTCACGATAAGACACTACAAAAATGAAACGCTCAGATCGTTCTTTTTTTTTTTTTGCTTAATGGCAATGTATGTTAGAAAGAATTGAGGCAATCGATGGGATTCTTGCGCCCTTCGCGCCAAACTGCGCCGAATTGGCGTAGTTTGACCCCGCTACATTCTGCTACATTTCACCAAAATGTGAGGAAATTTCCCCATTCTTGCGTGTACAGTTAATTCTAATTTATTAATACTGAAAGCTAATATTGTAGGCCCCGAGACGTTACCGGATCGTTACAGCAGGCTTGTGCGAATTTCTGAAACTTAAAAAAATGGATTGCTTAGAGCGACGTAATGGTTTGTTGGATATTCCTGTCGAACATTGACAGTACTTCGGGGTCCCGTAATATTTCTCATTTTCCGTTGTCTGTTCAAAACAATGTCCATGTCGTGTCATTGAAACACGCTTCGAGGAAAATACGTTTTGTTGAAAGCTTGTCATCGACGCCGGTATCATGGATGTACGTGTAGTCGACATTGTGGCGTTTCGTCGGCAGCTTACGTTTTTACAAGGTAGATTGGATCGGATTACTGGCTTTGTTTCATTCCTTAGAAGTATTCGCGACTCCAGCGAACTGCAGGGGACGCGCTGGTCAGGCAAGATGGTGGACGAAAAAAGGTAGCTTTCGTCGTTCAGCACGCGGACCATCATAAATTTCTTGCACTGCAGCGTAAAATCGGTGTCACGTACATGAAAGCAAAGCGATTTTTCGACAGTAAAAATCTTCTTCTATTCAGTGCGTAGGAATGACACGGCGGAAGCGTAAAAATAATTACTGGAAACTATGTTTTGTTTCTATGCTGCATAGGAGAACCAAGCAGCGATAGCAGAACGACAGAGTCGAAACGACCTCCTCTCATGAGCTTCTCTGCGTTGCCGCTACGCGGCTTCATTATCGCTGGAGTCTCCAATATTGGAACTATACCGGAGCCACCCAGGCAGCTCCGATAGAGCAAGAACAAATCCGCGATCCCTAATCTTAGGCTTCCAAACAAACCGCGCTACGCCGAGTTCATCCCTCGCTTCACTCCCTTCCGCTCGGGGAAAATGGGATATCATCTACAACACGAGATGTTGGCAAACCTCGACGGAACCGCCAAGGGTTCGGTAACCTAGGCTCCAACCAGGATGCCGGCAGCCGAGGAGACGTACACGGAAAAGAGCGGTCGACGAAGCGTCCTAAGGCGTTCAAATGAAATGAAAGCGAGCACCTTCCGATGAAACGAACTGTCGATGAAACGTCGCAGTGTCGATAAAGCAATCTGTCGATGAAACGTTATTCGACGATCTGATTGCCACCGCTGTTGGGTCGACTAGTTAGCTCAGTTGAGCGTGTTTGTTATCGTGCACTGGTGTACATCGGAGAAGCAACACCTATGGACTAAGCATTTTGATTTTTGCGTACCTCGCTTCGCCGCAGCCCAACTTCGTTGGTCGGTCTTAAAGACCGACCAACTTCGTTGAGGATAGAGTTAGTAAAGCTTTAAAAGTAAAAATGTTGCTGGTATACTTTGTTATAAGTGCTTTGTTCTGACAAGTTGTGCAAATTATTCGTGCCGATTTTTGTTTTAAACTTTCTGATTCAAGGAAGGATACTTCGGTACAGGGAGATAATTTTTAAATAATCCTGAGTAGGTGAAGCTCGGCTCCACCTACTTAAGTTTTCTTTTTCTTGTTTTTTACAGCGGAGCTGTTAAGGGCTAGTTTTCCCAGGATCGTGTCCGGTACCAAACAAATGTCGACACAGCACTTTGGTTGCTGCCGTCGCTCATAGATGGCGGTAGCTGTCCAGAGTGTTGTGTTTGCCGGTTGTCTGCTTGCCGCCGTCGCTCATAGATCGCGGCAACCTTTCCAGCCTCGGCAACCAGACAACTGGTTGCTGCCGTCGCTCATAAATGGCGGCAAGGTTTCTTCGGAGGAAGAAGAGCGGGAACGAAACGAGCGGCGATGTGCGCAGCAGCGCGAATGGTTCCGCAACCGCCGCGAGGCCGCTGTCGCCTAAAGGGCTGTTTATACTCCGACGTTGAGCGCAGTGAACGCGGCGTAGTGCAGAACGCGCTCCTTTCATTGGCCGGCGACCAGGAACTCGATATCTGCGACCAATCAGTATCAGTGTGCGCTGCGCTACGCCGCGCCCGTCGACGTTACGTTGGAGCATAAACGTACCTTAAAGTTCCACTGCGTCGAGCCCTTCAGATTCCCTTGCGAAAGAAGAGCAGATCGCTCGCCTGGAAAGCCACCATCGAGAACAGAAGCTACAGCTCCGCCGTTCTTCCTTCTTCACGAGAGTGGAAAGGCTGAAAGCGTTTTTGTCAACTATTTTGTTTAGTTGTTACATCTATACACCAACTTATACAGGGTGTTTCACGAAAGGTGGACAAATTCGATATTTCGAAAACTACGCGTCGCAACAAAAAAAGGCTTGTGTCGTTTTGGTCCTGGACCAGGGGCCTATTTAGGAAAATTATTAAAGTCCGGGATAATTAGGTTGTTAATTATTTTCGCGTAATTAACTTTTTAAATATTGTGTTTAAGGGCATGGTTTCAATTAGAAAATTGCTCAGCGTCATCGAAAAACATTAAATCAACAAATTGCAGAACGATAGAAGGCACGCGAAGCATTTTATGGCTTTCTGAAAAACCGCACAAATTCGACGGGTTTTTAAGTTTCGGTTTGTTATCGGAGCGCATCTCGGCCCCGGCAGCACCGCGCCCCGTGGAGAGATAACGCAACGAGCTTCTGCTGCGTCGCGCGATGATAGCGCAGCAGAGGTTGGTTGCACCATCTCTCCACGTGGCGCGGTGCCACCGGGTGCGAGATGCGCTCCGATACCAAACCGAAACTTAAAAACTCGTCGAATTTCTGAGGTTTTTCAGAAAGCCGTAAATGCTTCGCGTGCTTTCTATCGTTCTGCAATTTGTTGATTTAGTGTTTTTTGATGATGCTGAGCAATTTTCTAATTGAAACCATGCCCTTAAACACAATATTTAAAAAGTTAATTACGCGAAAATAATTAACAACCTAATTATCATGAACTTTTATAATTTTCTAAATAGGCCCCTGGCCCAGGACCAAAACGACACAACCTTTTTTTGTTGCGACGCGTAGTTTGTGAAATATCGAATTTGTCCACCTTTCGTGAAACACCCGGTATACTGTCTCTGAACAAGCCTTTGGTCACGCGATAACCGTGGGCACTGCAGATGTGTAGAGTGTGCCGAATTCCCACAATTTGCGCGTCAATTAAACGCCGGGAAAGCACCTCCGTCGCGGAATGACATCAAATATATGAATTCGTTTAAAAATAAAATTCGGGTGTGTGTATGTTTATACAGCCTAGAACCTATAGTCTGCTTCAACGGGCGACTTGTCTCCCAGCTGTAGATGAGAAATTTAGCCAGTGCCGGACAACCGCTAGCCTGGGGTCTTTAACATGCAGCACGCAGTATAGTGATACACGACCGCACACCGGTACGATGCTCATCCAGATCGAAACGGGCAGGGGTGGGGATTGAACCCAGGATCCCCGGGTTCTGCAGCACGATCGAGCTTTCGCTCCACTCGGCGACCGATCCCAATCCTTCTCATTCTTTTTCTTCTTATCTTTCTTCTTATTCTTATTCGTCTTCTTCTTCTTCTTCTTCTTCTTCTTCTTCTTCTTCTTATTATTATTATTATTATTATTATTATTATTATTATTATTATTATTATTATTATTATTATTATTATTAGCACGTTGCGCCGCCCTCGTTGTTTGGTAGTGCCGCGTTGCTCTACTTGGTTTGGAAAATGCTCGCGCAATTCTTTTTCCTCCTGTATTAAACGCGCTCCCAGACTCTATTTATGACATCACCTCACTGAAAACTAAAAAAAAAAAAAGGACTCAAGTCTCTTAACCTTCATAATATTTATTGCCTTCTCCCAGTGTATGTAGGATATGATCCTGACGTGCTAGTTGCCTTAGCTATCTCAGATTCTGAATCTTGCCTCCTCTTTGTTCTTTTGTTCTTTTTCTTAGTTGCAGTGCTTTGTACTACTTCATATTTTGCGCACGTGCGTGACTTAGATTTTTTTTTCCGCTTAGCATTGTGTGTTAGCATTTGCATTTTCTGTTCACGTGCCATTATTTCTTGCTTCGCCGTCATTATTTAGTACCCTGTCCTGAAATCGGGGGCGTGGGGGGGGGGGGGATATTTTAGTCTTATACTTTGCGATTTGGAAGGTAATGTTTTTACCTAGCATTTGTACGGACATTTGTTTTGTTTTTATTGTGTCATCCCACGAGCCCATCGCTGGCTTTGATGTGCCCGTAAACATATCAATCTTTAACACTCCCGATGTGTCAATAACTGTATTTAATATTATTATTATTATTATTGTGATGATGATGATGATGGTGGTGGTGGTGGTGGTGGTGGTAGTGGTTATCGTCCTCTGGTCCTCAGTCCCTCTAATGGTCCTTCCCCACACACATTGTATAAGTATTCAGCGGAGTACTACACTGGAATGTAGCACCATCTGTCGGGTGTTGACTGGGCTTCTATCTTGGAGACGTCTGATGTCAACGACCAAGTATATCTCCTCACAAGTCCTGCTCAGGGGACCATGGATACATATATCCCTCTCAAAACATCTAATAAATCTGGCTTCCCTAACTGGTTCTCTTTTGAACTCAGTAAGCTTTTAAAACGGAAAGAATTTTTGCACAGGAGGTTTAAGAAAATCGGTCTTCCAAAGTGGAAAGTTGAATTTAAAATTTGCAGAAAGCAATGTAAGAACATTTTAAACCGTGATCGCCAGGCGCACTGTGACTCAGTAGAATCTGATCTGGTTAAAAATTTCAAGAAATTTTGGAGGTACGCTAAATCCCGCTGGGGGAAAGTATTGAGTCCGAAATCGTTTTGAATCAGCATAGCGACAGTGTGAAGCGCATGTCTGAGGTGTTTGCGGATCACTTTCCGTCAGTCTACAATAAGAATAATAACTGCTCCTCAACTATATTGCCTCACTGGGATGGGTTTGGTGACCCTTTAGGTTCTGTTGTTGTCGATGAGGAATGTGTTAGGTTATGTATTAAGAAAATGAGGCCCACATTGTCTGCAGGGCATGACGGGATACCCGCTGCAATCGTTAAAGGTTATCATGAAGTGTTTACGCCTATACTGTGCACAATTTTTATAACTCCTTGACGTCAGGAATATTCTATGACGACTGGAAGTGGCAGTGATTGTTCCGGTCCTGAAATGTGGAAATAGTGGTGACGTTCTAAATTACAGACCGATTTTTTTTTCTCTTCGTTTTTCAAACTCTTTAAAATGGTCATCCATCAATTCCTCTCCTTCAATTTTCGTAGTATAATCAATCATTCTATAATCAGCATGGCTTCATGTCCGGCAGATCGACATCTACCAATCTTGTAACTTTTACGTCTGCTGCATCTGAAGTAGTTTGTAATAGAGGTCAGCTTGACGTTTCTTATTTCAACCTGAGTAAGGCCTTCGACGTAGTCAACCACAACATCCTCTTATACAAGCTTTCCTCCTATGGAGTATGTGGTTCGGTATACAATTTGTTAAAAAGCTATTTGTCCAATGGGCAAGCGCACGTCCGTGTCAACAATACTACCTTGTCCTTGTACAAGGCAAGCTCTGAAGTGCCTCAGAGATCTGTCTTGGGCCCCCTCATTTTCAATATTTTGCTAAATAATGTCGCTCAGGTTATATCAAACTCTCCATTTCTGCAGTACGCTGATGATATAAAACGTCGCAAAAAAATAATATCGACCTTACAGGATTGCATCACGCTTCAGAATGACGCATGTTCCATCCGTCATTGGTGTTTAGACAATGACCTCCGTTTGAATCATTCTAAAACAAAAGTAATGACATATTCTCGCAAGACCCAGGATATATATTTCTATATAATTATCATGGCGAACTACTGTTACGTGTAAGTGAACTGAGGGACCTTGGTGTTGTTTTTGATGCAACCGTGAGATTTGACACTCACGTTACCAGAGTGGTTCAGTCGGCCTTGCGCAAGTTAGGGGCCGCGTCTCGCATAACGAATGAATTCAAAAGCCCGCCCGCTAATTTCACGATGTACTGTTCCTTAGTTAGATCATAGCCTTCTCTATACTCACGAAGCCTGGCAGTTCGACAACGGAGCCATAGAGTGCCCTGTCGCAGATTTGGGGTGCGAGGATCTGGTAGCACAGAGCATTTCTCGGGGAACCTGGTCGTCAACGCACAGCTTGTGCAGCGGCGAGGACCCGAAGCATGGTTCTCATGACCTAGCGAGAAAAGAAGCGGTAGCGCGAGGAACGCGAGGAGCACGAGCGAACATTCCATCGCTCGGGAGAAGTGTGTTTCGGCGTCTCGCCGCAGCGGGGCGCCCATAACATGACTCTCCTCTCATCCGTTGTCTGCCGCTCTTACCTTTCCACTTTCGGCAGCCGCGTCCCGCGGCGATCTGCCAGGCTTTGTGAGTATAGAGGAGGCTATGGTTAGCCTCCTCTATACTCGCCTATACTATACTGCATATGTTTGAGCACTATAGGTAAAGCGGGAACAAATGAGACAAAAATTTGCAAATCGATGATATTTTGCTTATTGCGAATCGAGAAAAAACCTGTATGAAAATCCTCTTTTGCGTCTTAGCATTGCGTGTCAGTAAAAATGACGAGCCTCGAGTCAGTAGAACTATACAAGGTATTTATTAATAATAAAACGTCACAAATGTCTTATTTTGCCCCGACCCACGGGGCAAAACAAGACAGCTAGTCAGGCAAAACAAAGCACCCTGTCAAAAAAAAAAAAATATGCTGAGTTTTCGCATTTCGTACAAGTGAAGTATATACTCCATGTGACGCCACACAATCTTTGTGAGCCCACTGTTCGCACACTGTGCGTTGGATTCACACAGAACAGGGCGCTGTTTTTACTCCATAGTTCTTTGCACACCAAGACACCGCTAGTCACATCTGGCGCTACTCGCGCGGTTTGCAGACCGCTTCCGCCTTACCGGCTAAAGGTTGGGTCACACAGCCCCGCTCTTTTACGTTACGTAAGGTGACGAAAGCTTACGTCTGCCTAAGCCACAAGTCTCCGGGCCATGTGAGCTTCATATTAAGCCTGGCTACCAGTTCAAGGAGGCAGCATGGCACACGGCATTCGAGACGCGAATGTGTCGGTGGCTTAGACGAAACGTAATAAAAGTTAGAAAACGTAAAAACAAAACAAAAAACGGTGCTGTGTGAACCAGACTTTACTTGGTGAACGAAGGGTTTGAAGACCATCCCCTTCACGCTGAAGATTCATCCTCCTCGGTATCGTTTGTTTCACAGTAGGTGTAAATAAACTACCCTTTGCGCATCCTTGTATGTAAGCCCAAAAAAGGGACTTCTCCATACATACAATATGCTCGACGAACAATGTTTATTTTTTATCTTGGTGATAAGGAACGTGTCGTTTTGATCCGAATTGGCTTTTATAAAGCACTTGATCTTTACGATCCTCGAATTGTTTAACACGCTTTTGGAGCGCACCCCGTACCCATACAGAAGGCTTTGGCTTTAGCGCGAATAGACTGCCGCTGCTGATGCGCATTTCCAAGTGCTTTCTTCGTGTCCTTTTCGGACTATGAGCCATTGACAGTTTTTCTTTTGCGCGTCCGGAACATCGCAGACAATAAGAGAAATGATCTATAGCTTGAGAACAAACACTGAACCCGCCGAAAACCAGTTTACGCCTATTAATGGCGAGCGTGTCGCGTTTTGCACGTTACATATATTCTTATGTAAACGATTTTATCGTCCTAACATTAAAAACCTATAATGATAAATTTTTATTCACAGTTATTGAATGAAACAAACCAATAAAAGAAAAGCTTATTTTTAGAGTGTTTTATTTTAATTGCGCTGCACGCCTCCAGAAAAATGCGAGCGCAGAATTTCACATTTCGGCGATTCGTCGACCCATCGACAATACCTGGACATAAATTTTCGCCAACGTGTTCTCACCAATTGTAGCAGACGTTTTATGAACTAAAGCGTATAAGTGCCGGCATCTAAAGCGCGGATAAGCATCAAATTAATCACATTGCGAAATTCGAATAAGGATGGAACTCAACTCAAAATGTCTCCTTTTGTCCCATGTCTCATTTTGCCCCGCCTTACCCTATTATGCGCATATGTGGTAAACAGCACGCATTGGAATCACATCGTTTATCCGGCACTTCTACGCGTCGCAGATTTGCTCTTACGGATGCCTTCGCAGTGCGACGAATGTGAAGGCAAACACCAGACAGGGTAACACTTGGAACACTCAGGGACATACGTGTTAGCAAAGCTTGGTGCTCAAGCAGATGGACAGATGGAGCGGACACTCCCCTGCGTGTTTCCTTCTCATCGTTACTCTTATTGGCGATGATTGCTGATAGTGAACATGCCTATTTATTGTTCGGTGGGTCACGGTCTCTTCCATTTTATATTGCGCATGATACAATATGCGCATGAGGGCAAATTAAAGTTATAATAGCTGCGTGAATTCACAAACTGCAGGTCTCGGTCAACACCGAAGCCTGGACCGCTAAGTCACTAGTAGTTGGTTTATTATTGAGTCCGAACACTCCTGATTATGGCAATATCAAGAATGTCATAATCACAATCGGATGTCAGATCAATCATGATCATTATGCCGCCTGCGGGACCGCAGCATCGCCCGAAAATAACTCAGCGCGAAGGGACGAAGGTTGTCACAGTTGCTCACGCTTTTTCGTGTCTTCAGTTGTGCGAGGCTAGAGAGACGATACTGATGCTTGCAACAACATTGGCGTCTCCGTCTAGCAGCCTGAGCACCAATTCCGTAAATGGCATTTAAACACTTCCAACAATGAGGTGGTCGGAATATCAGAAAACGCTAGGAACAAAAAGGAAGATGATACACCATTTACAGCATACTCGTTTGTACAAGGGACACGTTGCCTATGAGGAACCTGGAAATGTATGTACTGTTGAAAGCAGCAATATTTTTTTGAGGAGCACAATTCACACAAAGAAGAGTGCTAAGTGAGCTCACTGCTTCAGAAGACGCTGATTCTCTACGGCGGCGCATGCTCCGCCTCACCAAAATGTGAACAAGGTTGCAAGTGCAAACTCGTACCTTTAGTAGGGGCTCCAGCTGAGCGACCGTTTGCGCCCCTGTGGCACGCAACCTCATTCTCATAGACTCTTCGAAGTTGACGATAACTTGGGTGCACACCTAAATGCTGTGAATCCGCGAGCGTATCTTTCGAGGTTTGTGTATTCCTTCAAGTCGCCATGGTTCGCGTCGAGTTGAAAATGCATACTCTCTCCGATGCCTTGCTCGCGTTCTTTCCGAATTTACTTTTTTTAAATCACTCTTAGTGCCCTTCATTTTTCGTGCGCCTCACCCTTTCCTAGTATTTGTTTCTGACAAGCACATGAAACGCCAAGCAAAGAAAAAAAATGACGCCCAGGAGCACAAACCAGTCATCAGGGCAATCGCTGTTCCCACAAATGGAGGTGCCAATCCGATCTTGATTTCGGGGGACACGGAAGGATCGAGACGGCTGCATCGGAAGGCGCGATAACGCTCGGTCGGTGCTTCCCCGACCTCCCTTCACTGGTCGCCCTCCCGCCTCTTCGTTTCCTTTCGGTTGCTTGCCTCAACGGCGAAAGGTCAAGGTTTCAGTTGGTGTCACGCCTAATGTCAGCGCTTGAACACCCTCGCGCTCCAGCATTCGAAACCCGGATCGATGCGGTAACATTGCCGTGTGGTTCGGTGAGAATTGTGGAGTGTGTGTTTTTCGAGATAACTTCTCAGTTTAAGAGACATTTCCTCACGGAACACGACTTCCTACCACTTTTGTCGTGAACGACCTCGTGTTCCATAGGAGGGCATGCAAAGCTTCTGCCCAAATATTTATGCGCTCTGCCTGCGCGTCTATGAGCTAAATCGTTTTCGACAAAAGTAGAAGAGAGTCGTGCTCTGTGAGGACAGCGCGTTGTTGCTTAGCTAGGGAAATCCGAAATCCGTCATGCGGCATCCATCAGCGCTCAAATATTTTAAGTGGTTTTTTCATTGTTCCCGGAAGTTTCAAATATCGAAAAAGTCAAAATTGTGCAACTTTCGTGTGGCAATTGAAAAAATTAATCATCCTCGATTTTCTTCAAATTTTCTTCGATGAACCCTTGGAAACGCGTAATTCAGAGTCTGCAAAAAGATGTTGCATTATTTTGTTTTATATTAGAAAAATTAGGGTCTTCTCAGGTCAATGTTGCAGTCAATTACTGTTGGAGACTCTCTGTGCCAACGACTAATAGTACACGAACATCGCATCCACAGTGGTCGCATTATCTCCCAGACTCCATAAAACCATTTACAACAACAAAAATTTTTTTTGTTTGTATTGGTGATGTGGTTGATATTGCCTACGAAAACTTAACTTTGCGGCGCATTCGGTCCTTTGGGTATTGTTTTTGGTGGATTGCGCTGCACTGCGCTATTTTTCCACGGTAATATTGTACTGTGGGTAGCCTGTTGACAAAATGATTTGATTAATTTGTTTAGACATCACTATACTCAGTTTCTAGTTACGATGGATTGTAGCGGACATTACAAACTATCTCAGTCAATTTAGCGTATCAAGTGACAACGCGTCACTGCGCCCCTATCAAAATCACGTGACACTCACACGACGACATTGGATTGACTTGTATGACTCGTAGTGTTGTCTGTGGGTCATCGTAAGGTAAAATGGAGCATATGAACAGGAGACGTTAGGAACCTTAGGCCCCAACCGATGGCGGGCGTGGCAAGGAAAGATCAATAGCAGGTTGCGTCAAAAAAAAAAAAAAGGACGAAGTTGGAAGCTAGGCAGTGTAATTCAGTCAGCATTGCGCCGTGGTGCAAGTGATGCCTCCGGTGCTTAAACGCCACTGATCATCGGGTATAATGTTTGTACCACGCGGCGGAAGGCTCTGTGCAGGCTAAAAAAAGGGGCCCCACGAAAGAGCTGTACCTCCTTCCTCAATTATATATACCGCATAGTTTTAAAGGATTATATCAAATAACATAGGTAACAAAAATTGAAAAAAAAAATCATTGTCAGAAAAGCTTTTTTTTTTTTGTACTGATCACATGTTTGTGTGCCAATATCTGAGAGTTCGCAGGAAAAATGTAATTGACAATATTAATAAGGACAACTGACCTGTACCCGACACTGTTTCTCAGAATTAATAAACGTCTAATTGCAAGTTTCGGAATAACGCACCCAAATTTGTACTTGCGCAAAGAAATACAGTCGTCGGCATGCGGCCAATTCAGAACGTGGTTCAGGCTTGGTGCATGCGCACTAGGGACGATGCTATCTTCTGCTTGCCCAAAGTTTTTGGGTACTCTATACTAAAATTGCCTAATGTCATTATTTAAGTTATTTACTGTATGATCACACCGGCGGTGCGCGTAAATATGAGTGACAGCTCATAGCTCTTCATGACCTATGACTTTTGTGTCCGAAGTTTTTTTTTTATGCAAAAATACTTTTGGATCTCCTTATACTATAAATTGTGCGAAGACTTGTAAACTATCGAGTGAATTAAAAATGTCGACCATTTACCCACTGTTTAATCTCAACTAAAATCACCCAACACCACGGTGCTGGGTGATTTCAGTCTTCAGTTGCGTGGTGTAAACATGACCCGGTGTGCAGTGGCACTACAAACACCAGAGGCACCACTTGCGTGAAGACGCAACGCTGCTTCAATCATGATACCTAGCTTTCCACTTGGTTCTTTTTTTTTAGAGGCAACTCGCTATTGTTTTGATTTCGCCACTCCCGCCATCGGTTGGGGCAGAAGATTTTTAACATCTCCTGTTCATATGCTCCGTTTTACCTAACGATGGACCACAGAAGACGCTACGAATCGTACTAGGGGCGGATTGACGCGTTGTCACTTGATACGCTACATTGACTGAGATGGCTCGCCACATCCGATTCAATCCATCGTAATTAGAAACTGAGTATTGTGATGTCTACATGAAGGATCCGAATCATTTTGTCAACAGGCTACCCACATTACAATGCTACCCTGGGAATGTAAAACACCGAATACGCCGGAAAGTTCAGTTTTCATATGCAATATCCGCCACACTACTAATTAAAAAAAAACAACTGGCAGGTGTCTTTGTATGATGTTTTATGATGTCTGGGAGATAGTGTGAGCAACTACGGTCACTGTGGATGCGGTGCTCGAGTACCTCTAGTCGTTGAGACAAAAAGTCTCCAAAGGTAATTTACTGCAACGTAGAGCTAGCAAAACGCATATCTTTTTCTAATTTACGACGATATTTGACGCAATTTATTTATTTATTTAATTGGTTCTTCGCGCCTGAAAACGACCGAAGTCGTTGTATGAGACACTTAAGTACAACTCAAGTACAAAATATAGCATGCTCACAAACAGTGATACATTCATGACCACATGCTTACATCCACGCGTACAATCTCATAGAAGAGGTCTAAGAACGGGTGACTTAACTTTGCGCTTAGAATGTTTGTACTGAACAAAAATATCCAGAGTTCGTGGAGATGTCATTAAATGTAAGTTGCATGCGAGTAATGGGACTTAGCTTCTCCTCATGAATATGATAAAATGGACAGGCATGTCTACTAACACGGATAGGTGCGTGGAAATTCACAAAACATAACATAGCGCAATCAAGTTGACCGTGAATCATTTCATTAAAAAATAATACCTCTCGCACGACTCTTCTGCTTGATGAAGATTTAAGTTGAGATCTCTAAGGATGTACACTCTTGAAAATGCCTGCGCGTCTACTTACCCGCAAAACAGTCGAAGAGCCAATCCCTGCGATCTACGAAATTCAGCTCAGCGAGTGATGAGGTGGAACATCTGTTTAGACCTTAAAATGAAGTCTGCGCTCCGGCATAACGCATAGCAAGCATGACGCTTTGCATTGCGTAATGCCACAGTTCAGACCTCATTTTTAGGTCTAAACGGATGATCCGCCTCATCATTCGCCGAGTTGATTTCGTAGATCGCAGAAATTGGCTCTTTGAGTGTTTTGCGGGTAAGTAGACGCGCAGGTTTTTTTTTTTTTTAGAATGTAGGCATAATCATAAAAGCATTTTCTATAAAAATATCTATCATAAATTATACGAATATGCCTCATCTACACATGTTCAATTTGTTCTGATTCGGATAACGTAAGATGGTTGCAAACAACACTGGTGAACTCTATACTGGAACAAAGGAGGCTACAAAAAGACGAATAATATACGAGTGATTTGTAAACTCCTTCGTCAAATGATAAATCATGCCTAAAAATTTAAAAGCAGAGCTAACAATCTGGGATGCATGAAAAGAAAATAAAAGATGGCTATCAGAATAAACACCAAGGTCACGAACTGTGGTGACGCGTAAAATAGGAGTGGTATCGAGAACCTAGTCGTAAGAAATTGGTTGCCGTGTTCTGTACATTGATAACACCTTGGTTATATTCGGATTGATCATTAAGTGATTAAATAAACAGTACTCATGCACACGTGACACATCGTCTTGTAGATATGCACAGTCAGTGAGTGACCCGACGTGTAAAGACAGCTTGAAATCATCAGCGAATAACAACAACTAAGAATTTTGAGAGAGTAATTTTTTATTTTATTTATTACGGTGGAGCGTCCGGCCGCGCAGTCTTTATGGCCCTAAGCTCGATTCCCCTTTCGGAGTTTTGTTCTAACTTCTCAATTTATCCGCTTACCACTCTTCCGCGCATGCGCATTCGTTTCGTGTAACAGAGCAGAATTTTCGAGGGCTGTCGTTGTTTCAAAAAGCCTTCTGCGTTGGGACACGGAGCGTGAGGTATTACGAGGCTCACAGTGGAGGCTGTTTGTTTTTACGTCTAAAGATATTTTGAGCCTCGTCTGTCTCCGAGCTCTATCCGTAGATTGGAGAGCGGTTGGCTTTGACTAAGTGCTCTGCGGGAAAGCAGGCACTCCAGATTTCCTTGAGTGAAGGTTGCTACGAGAGTCTCAGGGGTCCTCCTCACACCTCTTTCCCGATACGAGGAAATGCTTTATTGAAGGCATGGACCCCCGTTTCCCTTGATTATACGATCCTCAATATATATTTACGGGAATGTTTATATCAAAACTATAGTCGCTGACAGCTTAAAAAAACTCAATGCGTGAGTTTTTTTTTTGTTTTGTTTTGTTCTTACTTTAGCAAAAGAAGCACAAAAACAGAAATGTGTGTCATGGTCTCGACTCTCGACGGCGGAGTCAGGAGAAATCACGCTGAAAAGTGTTATCAGAAAATATTCCAGGGGTGTGTCGCTAACCACAAGCTAGCCTGGTTTCAACCCGCATGATGAGACATATCCGTGCTTGCCAATTCGGTTAACACTTATAGCGTCGTAAGGCCTGTGGCCCCTCTAAGGGAGGGAGGACGAATCGTAAGCAAGGCGAAGGAGCAGAATAAAACATGAAAATCTGCATACCTTAAATGGATCATTTCTAGCTCGCGTTTGTACCGCACAGCCGGCATCGCTTTCCAGGCGAAATGAACGCCCATTAAACGCCCGCGCTTACCTACTCGCTCATTTCTAGCGCCAGCGATACGCAGCAAGGCTTATTTACAAGATGTTAACGAAATGCAACGAAGGGCCTTTTTGTTGTTGTTGTTGTTATTGTCTGGCACATCATTTTCGAAGTTCAAAGAAGGTGGGAAAGTGTCCACGTCTGGCTAGGAGGCGACTTAATAAGGTGCGGCGCTTGGGCGCTTTACCGTTTTCCGTTGCGTCGCTTAAAACCATCCCTGAAAGCGGCGTGACGCTCACCGCATACAGCGCGACGTGATGCAAGAGTTCCGCTCTCATGGACGCACTCATGCGCTTCCGCTGCGCGCGTAGGGAGAAATTTTAAAGAAATTTTGATCCCTCGCGGCGAGTCGTTTGGTCAAAGACACGCGCATTCCTTGGCTTGTCACCGTGATTAAACTTTTATCGATCCTTGCTTTTATTCTTTCCTTTCCTCGAGAATACTTATTAAGATTCTTTCGAATCAATGATCGCACTCGTGTCTGAGCGATTCTTGATCTTTGTCTTAGAAGAAATACAAATAAAGGCAGATAGAAGGACGCAAGGTCGCGCCACTCGAACTCTTATTTTCTGCAAACGCCCAGAGGGGAAAGATTAGCTCGAATGCGAGATTGCGAAGATCTAATGGGTCCCGAAAACGTGCTTTCGCAATGCGCTGTTAGAGGCGGGGTTTGAGCCGCACGTCCGGGAGCTTCCTGGCTCGTGACGACGACCATTCCCCGAAGTGAAGAACCCAGGGGTCCAGTGGAGGTGGGAGAATTGGTAACGTAACGAACGGTTTAATTACATGGTTGCGATACAGTCGTCAAATCCGAGAGAACTCCTGAGCAGCCTCGCGCTCCGCCTTATATAGGGGTCCGTTTTCTCCTCACTCCCCGCCAGGGCAGCAAGTGCGCAGCAGCAACCCGCCGTCAAGTGCGTCGTAGCAAGGTCCGCCGCGTCGTAGCCAGAAGTGCGTCGTAGCCATGGTCCTCCGCAATTAGGTCATGCCTCTCTCCCTTTCCTGAGCGCGCCAAGCCCCACGCACGCACACACGTCCCGATGACGTCACGGACTCGTCGAGACCTGTCTCCGCAGTTAGGCCCGGCCTCTCTCCCCTTCCGGAGCGCACCAAGCCGCACGCACGCACACACGTCCCGTTGACGTCACGGGCGCGTCGAGACCTGTCTCCGCAGGCGCAGACACGTAGGCGCCGGTTCCGTACTCCTCGAGACTCGTTTCGCGTAGGCCCCGTCCAGCAGGCGACGTTCCCGGACAGATCATGACTCGTTTCCGCCGCGTTGAAACTCGGAAGAAGGTCGCCGAAGGTTCCATTCTTAACAGCGCACACGCACCAACTGCGCGAGAAAACGTCCCTGTCGTAGTCCCTGCAATCTAAGACATATACAGGGCGTGGTGTGCCCCCGAGAATCTTAATGTGGCCCCGCAGCCTATCAGATTGGCGCCTGAGCCGATGAAAATCCGAAAGAGCCAATCGCGAAGCAAGGTGTGGGATCATAATGAGCCAAACCCTGCCTTTGTTCCGCTGTGCGTGAGTACAGTCGCCAGGCACAGGGGGAAAAGCCGCTAGTACAGAGTCGACTCTCATTTTACCCCCGCAGATTTTTGAAAGTGACGAGTATAAGACGGACCAGACCGCGGGTGGGAGCAGTTCTAAAGCTACAGACGTTCCGTTTTTCTCTCCTCCCCCTCGCTGCGCATCCCGGAGGGCCCAAGTTTCCCTTTTCACCCAGCCAATCTGATCCGCACGGAACTGGGCAAGGATCGACGAGCGGTGCACGCGTCTTCCTTCCGCGTATATGATGCCCCCGCGAGCGAAACCTGCCTGCCACTCTTTCGGGCTATCGGCCCGCGCCCTGCTGCTGCAACGCCAAATTGAATGGCGGACCTTCCAGGAGAATGAAAAGTGTTTTTTTTTCCAGAATTGCTACGAGATGCTTGGAACGTGTCGTCTTTCCGCCGGCAGATTTCAGACGGCGGAGTGGACGGAGGCTGTTTTCTTGAGCTGTTCCTTCCGTGGCTGGCGGCTGAAGCGAAAATAGCGGGCCCCGTCCGAGGAGAAGGGGGTTAACTGCGGCCGGCGAGCCGCGGGAAACATGAGGCATCGCGCGGCCACGGACAGATTTTATTGTGCTCGCCGGGCCTCCCGCGGACCAAACTGCCGCCTGGCCTCTCGCAGCCCAGGGACGCATATCCGGCAGCTCCGGAGGGAACCTGCATTCCGAAGTGTCCTTAATGGTGGCGTCTCAGCGGAGATGTATGCGCGGGCCATTCCCGCCTGGTCGAGCGAGGCCGGACACCCAGCAACCTCTTGTTTCGCGTCGCTGGGCTCTGGGCCCGACGCCTTTCGCTCTCTTTTACCGCGAGTCTCCACTATTTATGGTCGGGCGCGCTGTGTTCTTTAGTGCCAGCTAAGGCTCCATCACAATGTGAACTGCTCGCTGCCGTGAAGCCGGGACGTCCATATTTCTTGGCGAGCCTCTTGTGAGCCATTTACTCCTCCAGAACGTCCGATTTGGGTATTTTGGCAGCAATTTCGTGTATCACTACCAACGCCATGACTCGCGATAAGACTGTAGCCAGAAGTCTGATCGCATTCTAAATGCTATGCAAAAATATTTGAAGGTACCCGCCACTTTCTGTGTTCCCGTTGTGATCACGTCAGTCAGACCTACCTTTATGGTTTACTCTTCTCACATTCTTTTTTGTTGAAATATACATTTAAATGCGAAGAGGAGCCCCTGAAACAAAAAATAGTTTTTCATCGCGTTTCTCGAACAGTGATATTCCCTACCGTTTTTTCAGAAACGCGATCTGAATTCTATGGCCAACATAACTGTTTACGTTGGTGGATGTTGAGAAGCTGCTGACACCAAGTGCTCTTTACGTTCATTTCGCACCATTCATGCGTTAATTTATTCTTAAGGGGGCACTCTTCTCTTTCAATACTTACGCCATTAGACGCAATAGACCGATTTCAGTAAGCGTTCCACGCATGCGTGACGCCGCCATAACTTTAGTTCAGGAGGCAGGCGGGAGTACGATTTGTGCCGTCTCGTGCTCTACACGCGCAGAGCTCTAGCGCGGTTGCCCCACATGCAGAAAGACTAAAATTCCGTCGATGCATTGCGGTAGCGGTGGCGTAGTCAAACTGGCTGGTGAGATCGGTCTATTTAGGTGGTCTTCGAGGCCCTGCCCGGTGCTTACAAAACTAAGCAACTTTTCTCGGCTCTCGCTGGTTGAAGAGATGATTGACGTGCACCACTCTAAGAAATAGGGGGTCTACAGGGGTACTCCCCTTGTCCCATATGTAACTCCCCAAAACTACATTTCGTCGTTCTGTCCACTGACGTCGAGCTGGCGATACCAACTTTTACGAGAGGCTTGATAGTCGAGCGATACACCTTATTAAAATAGCTAATGCACTCATTAAAGGCTGCATTAAAACAATCAAGGTTTTTTTAACCCTGCTGCAAAACCTCAGTATTTTTTTTGTAGTATTTGATACGCACATTAGCTATTTACTTGAAGTTGAACATTTCGGCAGACGTCTGCCTGGTTGGGTTAAACGTTATAAATAAAGGTCAAACGCCAACCAATTCCTAAAAAGATCGTAGGGTCCCTACGATCTTTTAGGGATTGGTTGTCGTTTGTCCTTTATTTATATTAACTATTTAGTACGTTATATCCAGCAGCTATCAAGCCGCTTGTGAAAGTTGGTGTCGCCACCTCGACGTCACTGGACAGAACGACGAAATGTAGCTTTGGGGAGTTACATATGGGACAAGGGAGTACCCCTGTAGACCCCCTATTTCTTAGAGTGAAATGTCCGTTGTAAAATTGTTTCTCCGTGCCGTAAATGTATTTATATCGACAATACTTTTTCGTGTTTTAGAAACAAATATTCTAGAGAGAGTCATTATTGTTTTCATAAAATATCCCGAGATTGCCTTTCCGCTTCTGCTTCAAACGATTACATCTATGGCTACCGGCGTTTGCGGCATCCTCAGCGAGCGTAGCTCGTTGCGCTCGTTTATTTTTACGAGCGCCAGTCGTTCTGCGTTCACCGAGGTGTTTAGAGGAAGATCTCCTCAACCGAATTATTTTGCGCAGCAAAACAACTGTGGCAAGTACGCGCCTTCGGGTGCTCTGTGCGGGTGCTTTGGTTCGTAGCTGGACTGGCCTAAACCTAGCGTTCCACGTCAACTATGTTATTTGATCTAGCTTGATTTGTTCATTTGCGTGTGTTGATGCTGAATACGCTTGTTCTTGTAAAAGCAGCCCCGCTGCTCTGTAAATTGTGCAACCGTTGTGATTGCAACCGTGGTTTAACACCGAGAAGATATACCCGCACAGTTAAGAATTTGCGAGCCATTTGGCTGGAGGCAATCGGGCGTTCGACTCGCATCGAGTTTGTCTAGGTTTCCGTCATTTCGCTTCGAAAAGCAAGTATACGCTCTTAAGTTTTGCGCTACACCTGGCCTACACGAAAGCGAATATATTTACGTCGCGTTTTAATTGTGTGTCGTGACGCACACCCACCTTGCTCGTGGATGCCATGTGGAAAAAACGATAACAAGATCAGTAAAGCTGGAAAAACTGCATATTCATTTTGTTCACTTATTTTAGTCCTTGGTCGCTTATTACCGCACATCGGATGACGAAGACAGACGCTTGTAGTGGACCGTGGCTTGTGCCTCATGGAACGCTAGAACGCTGCTTTCATGGTTGTGTCTTCTGAACGTTGCAGAAGTTTTGAGGCGGGGCCGGAACAGCAGACGGACGGAGGCAAAAACGGACGCCGACGCGCAGCTTTCGTGTCCGCGTCTCACGGGCATTGCAGATGATGATAGGCGGTGGTGAAATAGCAGACGATGTCGGATCGAGGCTGTCGCGCGTCTGCTCGCACGACAAGCAGGCGGTGTCAGACGCCAGACTAGACGCACCGGATGTCGCGAAAGGGATGCACCAGGAATTGTTAACGTTTTCAGCCGAGCAGCCGAGCCAATCCAGTAGTAATGAACGGGGCCACGGATCTGTGGGCGAGGCTTAGAGCGTGCCGTGACCTCCACCTAAATTGCGTCTAAAGGCGTAAATATTGCGAAAAAAATATTTTTGGGAAATTAAAAAAAAAGAAGAAAAGTACGTGGTCTATGCCCTTTAGAAAACCCTTTTTTCATTTCAGTGTTCCTTTAAAGGACGAGCTACTTCACCCTCAACTCCTGCTCATGCTCTTTGTCTAGATAAAGTCGGGAGACAGAGTGTGGAACGCAGGAGACGCGTATTTTTATCTCCTCATATTTAAATCATTATCATTATTAATTAATGACATTTTATTAGCGGGACTTACAAAATATAACGACAGTGTGTATCTTTCTTTTTCTTTTTTTTGTGGCAAACTTATTTGTAACGTTTTACTCACCTGAGGAAAGCGAGGCCCTCGACTCTCTGTGTTAAACGTTTCATGCATTTATGAATAGGTGCCATATTCATTTGGAAAGGTCCATTCTTGACGGAAGCGACAGGACGATTTTAAAATATTAAAAAAAAATCAAACAAGCATTTTTTTTAGCCTTTTGTTGCACCGTTCTTGGCATAAGCCTCTTTAGTGTTCGGAAAAGGACGAGTAGGGCGACTGAGCGCGATCTGCTGTTCTAAAAGTCGATCGCGGCGCCTGCCGAGAGCCCCGTTTTCAGTCGCTTGTTTGTAGACGGTTAGGTGAGGGAGCTTAGAGACAGCACTTCGATGCTCCACATATTCATCATAGAAAGAGGCTCGCGGGTGGTACTCGTGCAAAAATGTTTTATGCTCTTTTTTTTAGTGTGTGTGAACGACATGTTTTTTATACTTATTTGTCGGACACACTTCTTCCGATGGGGAATTCGCGAGTTTCAGGCGTCAGACGGCGCCTGACCGAAATTGATCGGCGGGAAAATCTGAGTTCCGCGCGTGTAGCATTGAGATGCGAGCCAAGAAGATGCGAACAGGTGCGTGCGGATTCCGCAACCGGAGGACCTCATATTGCTCCGCGTGCGTTCGGACGCAACGATCGATGTACGGCTAATAATTAAAGAACCGCGTGCGTTCGCTTTCTGATCTGTTTCCCGGACGCACGTCTAGCCACGGGTTCACCCCATCGGGTTGTATTTTAGGTGTCCGCGTTTCTCTCCTGAAGTTTCGGGCCAAGTCGAAGTCGCCGCCCCTCTTCCGGCGCACCAAGACAACCCGTCGAGTTTTAAGGCCGCGGTATACAACACCCGAAACACTCCGTTCTTCCGAGAGATTGCGTATCGATCCTGGGAGGCAGCTCACAAGAGCGCAGGATTGTTTTGAAAATACGGCGAACTGGGCGCTGTGCAGGAACTCAAAATGTCTGTGTGAGTGATCCAACTTTCACGTTGCTCGTCCCCCGAAAGAATGCTGATCTTTAGGGCTCTTCTGAACGGGGAGGCCCGTGTGTACCGAGACTGATAAGAGCTCTTGAAGGCGATTTCGGCTCGAGCTGCGGGTCGCGGCGCCGTCTCGCTCCGAAGGGTCGCACCCAGAGACAACTTTTTTGTGTCATACCGTACTGGTCGATTGAAGGGTTGCAGAGAACAGACACGAGCGACGGCGTCCGTTGCTCGCTTACCGAGATTATAATTGGATGGGATACCTAATAATGCTCGAGATGATCCGGCGGCACTGCGGCGCAGAAAGGGGCCCCAACGACGACGATAACGGTGAAGCGTCCGCGGTGGCCGTCGGTGGTCCGCTCTGATTAGACCTCCGAGGAGAGAAAAGCGATGATTGATGCAAATGAGCGCTTGGCGTGCCATTGACTCTGCTCAGAAAGAATCTCGATAAATCAGTGCCTTATCGCGGGAAACCCGCTACACCAGAATCCTTTTAGCGGACGCCATGGACAGTGCGCTTTCCGCGCGAACAGGAAACATGCCTGGCCTTCTGTCCCGCTCAGACGACACTGGCTGGCGCCTCCGCCCGTTGGGCGGGCTCGAGTGGCGAAGCTTGTCACTTCGGCGCGACGTAGAGCTAAACGCCGGAGCTGGGTCCAGAAGTGCTGCGCCGCTCTGGCGGGGCAATTATTGTGCGAGCCGCGGTTGCTACAGGCGAGCCTCATGGCGGGCATGTTAATGTAGTTCTCGTGGCTTCGGCCGCTTGATCAAGCGGCCGGCCCTTCGTTGATGAAGGGTCCTTTTGAACGGGCCATTGTGGCTCATGTTGGGGCGCTTTGCATCCTCTCTTGTGAAAACCGAGAACGGAGATCCCGAGGCACTTAAGTGAGAGACCGAGGCAAGAAAATGAACAAACCACGGGTCACTGGCGCCGCAACCGAAGCGCGCAGCGTCGAGGAGCTCGACTGTGCTCCTCTGTACACAGAGAATGCTATGAGCATGAGGTTAAGCCGGTAGAAATCGAGAGAGAGAGGAGATAAGAACATCGAGCTCTGGTTGGAATGATTAGTGCATAGAGGCAAAAGAGTATGAAAGTGGACTAGTGGGCTCATCTTAGTAACAAGAAACAACAGCGAAAAAAAAAAAAGGCGCAAGGACAAGTAGACGCAAGACAGAAACACAGCGCTGACTCGGGACTTCGTTTGCTTTCTCTTCAATACACAGAAGCAATAAAGTGGGAAAAAAAGAAAGCAAAAAACACATTTATAGTAGGACACTTCTTCAGTCAGCCATTCGTAAATATAGAAAAGCGAGTGTTGCAAAATACCTCACAAATTTAAAAATTGAAGGAACTAAAGCTTAACTTCCACGCGTGCGTTCCCATTCTACGAATGAATTAAAACTCTTCACGGCACATCGTAACTGGCTTTGCACTAACGCAATACGGTCCTGATGTTTGCGTTAGTGCAGAGTCAGTTACGATGTGCAATGAAGAGTGAATTCATTCGTAGAATGGAAACGCACGCGTAAAAGTTGAGTTTTAGTTACTTCAGTTTTTTTTTTATTTGTTAGATATGCTGTAACACTTGGTTTTTATATTTGCCGATGGCTGACTGAAGAAGTGTCCTGCCATGAATACAAATGTTGTTTTGTTTTTTTCCCACGTCATCGCTTCTATCTATTGAAGAAGAGGAAAAGAAAACGAAATCGTGAGTCAGCGCGGTATTCGTTCCTTTTGTCTACTTGTTTTTATCTCTCTTTTTTTGCGTTGATTTTCTTCCGGTAGACGCGAAGCTACCTACCTGGGTTTTTCCCTATTCACTCTTAGAACGTATTCAAGCGCCCAACACCGGCGTCTGGCGTTCGGGCTTTCGCGTTCCAAACAATCCAAACAGAGAATAGAGACAATGGCAGCTAGCTTTGCGACTAAACAGTAATCATCCCAGCCAGAGCTCGGTGTTTTGATGTCCCCGTGCGCTATCGTCTCCGCCTTTCTCTTATTTTTTACCCGCATGCTGGTGCAGACTTCCGTGCATCATGCGCGTGAAGGGAACTTCGACAGGCCTGCCTGCAAGTGCGCGTGCTTGCTCACACAAGCCAAGACATAGAGGCAGCCCCTGCTTGCAGTCATGCTGTACACGCGGACAACGTTTTGTGGCCGTCAAAGTGATGGGACGGGCGCTACCGCTAATTGAGCTCCGGCTATATCTGTGCACGCGCACTTTTCAGTTCTGGATAGCCACATAAGTTTGTCCGCTAATATAATCACGTATAGACTATTCTCTACTCCAGGGAAATCGACGCCTCGTAGCGGCAGCGCCGAGTAGCTCAGGAGAGGAGGTGGTTTCGACTCTGTCGTCTCGCTATCGCTACTTGGTTCTCTTAGGCAGCATAGAAACAAACATCGTTTCCAGTAATTATTTTTATGGTTCCGCCGTGTCATTCCTACGCACTGACTAGAAGAAGGTTTCTATTGTCGAAAAATTGCTTTGCTTTCAAATGTAACACTGATTTTACGCTGCAGTGCAGGAATTTGTGGTGGTCCGCGTGCTGAACGACGAAAACGACCTCCTTTCGTCCGCCACTTTGCCTGAGCAGTGCGCCCTCTATAGTTCGCTGGAGTCGCGAATACTCAATGGAACTTTGTCTTTACCCTCATCGGTCGTGTGGCAATTCTCTCCTTAAAGGGCATCTCCGTCGTAATTTTGATGGTCACCGATTTCTATAAAATTTTCACCATGTATTCGGATGCCCTTCCTGAGCAGGTGTACAAAATATCTCGGAAAAATATTAATTTTCCTAGAAGAAAATGAATTTCGAAATTTACATGTACACACCCAAATCACTTGCTCCCACCCTACTAGCAACACTGAGCAAGAGCGGCACACGGAGGCTGCCATGATGGCGCTGACGTTGCCGTGACGTCACATGTTGGTCAGGGTGCTTGCTTTGTAGCTTGTTGGTGCTAGCGACTGTCTGCTTTTTGCTTATGTTATCGGTTTATACAGTTATGTAAGAGCGCGTTATGGCGACTGGAGGAATTTGGTGTTGTGCCGTAGGGTCTCGCGCTACGGAAGCGTGGCTTGAAAACACGGTCTACTAAAACCGTCTATTGTCAGACCCCAAGATATAACAAAAAGTGCCTCCAATTAAGAGGCATAACGTCGATCAGTTTTTCTCGGCATGCTAGCAACAAAAGCTGCCTTACCATTCCGCTTCAGAAGCGGCATCTGGGTCCACATGGCGGCGGATCACGAATTCAGCCGCCGCTGGCGGTTCCTTCGGAGGCGATCCGACGGATCGTATGAGAACGGGTTATCGTCATCGTCCTCAAAATCTAGCGGCATATCCTCATCGTTGCTCGATTCAGACGAGCCTGATGAGTCCATTTTTATCCGCGGCACGAACACAAAACAGTGACCTGCTGCCAGGCTGGCCTGGCTCAAACTGCACACGTGCGAGTGTTTATACCATATGTGACGTCACGTCAAAATGGCGGACCAGTCGAGTGGCAAGTTAGTTTCGGTATCGGTTTCAGCGTATTTTAACGATTATAAATTATGTAAACAATTTTTTAATGATTTAACCGCTGCTATAGGCTACATTTTTAGTACCCTTTCCGAAAATATGTTTCGATAAAAACGCTCAAATTGACGGCGGAGCTGCCCTTTAAGGAGAAAAGTGCCACACGACCGATAGTAAGCATTAAATAAACGAGAGTTTCTTTCCCCACTTTTGACCCTGGCATTATGCCACAATAAAGAGTCAGGTCATTGGGCGGTTTTCCGTGGCCACATCTTACTCGACGTTCTTGAGCGTGTGCCGACAACGACCTTCTACGGCTCTCCCGGAATGCACCCTTCACACATTCAAGATTGTCGTTTTTGGCAAGCAATTAAGGCTGGACTCTTTGGGGCGAACGCTCACGGCGGAATTCACGTGGCAAAAATCTACAACGACGCGCCGCCGCGTATTCGTTCATCACTGAACTCCGTGAGACGAACGAGCTGAGAACGCCGACGATGTAAACAGCGCGACTGCCAGTGTTGCCAAGGGGGAAAGTGAATATCCACTGAAACCAACCACTTTGAAAGCTTTGCTTAAACACGTCATATTCGTTAAAAGCGCTAAACAAATTTGACGGAGCGAGCAAGTGATCTATAATAATGTACTTTTGAGTCTTAATAAACCTTTAAGTTTTTGTCGGGAAAGAGATTGTGCGGATGCGTCGGGGAGCATGCTTGGCAACACTGTGCATCGGAGCCAAGCGCACAAACCAACGTTACTAAAACCCTCAGTTGGGAAACTCACCCTAGAAACCTGGGCCACTGGCGTCCACCGAGACCGAGCTAAATACGATAACAGCGCCACCCTTTAGCGATGAGTTGAAACATGAAAGTTGCTTTACATAGCTACTGCGAGATGGCCCTGCGAGATGGCGCCACCGGCCCTTGCCCGACTCGACGTGCACCCGTGCAGTTCCCGGAGTGGACGCTGCGGGAGAAATGGCGGCGTTGCGATCGCCATTTGCTCGGTTCTCGAGTACGGATCGGAGTCACTTTTTAAAGCAGGCTCTATGGCAGTTTCCCAATTGAGGGGTTCTAGTAACGTTGGTACAAACCAAACCGCGTACTACGTCATGATTGGCCCGTGTCCTTCGCTGCGCGTCGGCCTTTTCCGGTAGCGGTGTTCGCCGGGCGAACAACATTTAGCATCGCTAGATGTGCGGGGAACAGCCGGCGTTTTAATGACGTGGCAAGAAGTAACGCCGCCGGGCGAAGTTCGTCGGTTATTCGCCGCATATTCGGTCCATGGAGTTCAGTGCTTGCATCGATGGTGCTCTATCCAGAAGCGCACCCAACTACGGCGGCCAGTGAATATCGGCGATTTTGCCAGAAATGTGCACCCCTCTAGAAATTAGAGACCACTATATTATAGAATTTTAGTATGCCTATAGGAGCAAACAAAAGCGCTGTGCGTTTGCGTTAGCGTTGCGTGCTCCATATTGCACAGCCGCGTTGTCGCCATTCGCCTATTCAAGACGCAGTTTGGGGCTCCACCGCTCCACGCGCACTCAGTGTGGAACACCTAACGTACCGCAAACGCACAATGGCGTTTGCCCGTACTCGCAGTACTAAATCTTACAATTGTTTTGGTTCAGGCATAATAACATTAGAACATGAGTGTGTGGAACGCAACAGTGCACCTCTCATATAATATAAACTTCACAGATTATTGTTCAACGGTATTTAGCAAAACAAAATAAATCCTTTCATAATCCCTATAATAAAAAAGACTATGTTGGTGTATGGTTTAAGATATTAGTATCACTGGGCGTTTCCTCGCCCTTCATTGCCCATTGCTTCCTCCAGGCGTGATTCTAAGCACGGTCCATCGTAACAGACCCCACTTTTATTTTCCAGGTGAAGAGGCCATTCAGAGAAGACCCCGCCAAGTGAGTGTTCCTCTGCGGAGGTCATTTTTCACGTTGCCACATCTCTGTTGGGCAAGTTGTTAGTTCCATCGCAGTTCGCGATTTGCAGCTTCTTTTGTAGGGAATGTTTTTCCGGGACACAACGAATATTTCCCAAAAGTACCCTTCAGGCCGGTGCTGTTGCTTCGGGCTGGCGAGTTAATAAGCGTCTTTCTTGCGTTCTCCCTCCCCAAAAAGCGACAAAAAGAAGAAAGGAGCGGCGGCGTGATCAGGCCGCCGCTCGTTTCTCTCTTCGTCGACGCCGAAGTTTCCCTTCGAACTCTGAGCGGGGGTTTTGCTGAGGTGGCCCTGCGGCGCTGGCATTTTCCCGGATAATTATTCCCCGTGTAATTCGGTCTTCGGTGTCGTAATTAACGAAAATGGTTTCCCGGGGCTTGAACGCCGCCCGAGGGCGCGCGGAACCGCCGGCGTATACAGCCGCGCTGTTGGGGAAGCGCGAGCTTTGTCGCGCCTGACTGGCCACTCGCTGGCCTGCTCGCCTCGTGCGTCGGACTTGGTCTCGCGTACGCGCAGCGGTAAAGGCACCCCAGTGTTCTTTCCACGCCCTTTTTTTCTATAAGAGACTTCTGGGCACCCCAGAAATAAAAATAAAAGTATGTGTGTGCGTGCGTGCGTGCGCGTGTGCGTGCGCATGCGCGTGCGTGTGCGCGTGCGTGTTCCTATTTTACTATGTTTTACCCAGTGATCGCTTCATCCTTCCGTCTTTCGCCGCCATGGCGTCCAGACGCGCAAATTGAGTTCGCACATTGTTTGCTGATGCTTCATCGACTGTTTGTCATCGTTTCTTCGCCCGCATTCAATCCTTCACTTCGTTTCGCTAGCGGTTCGTTGTTGTGGCGCTTTTGTTTTTGCTTTCGAGGATACTTCGGTGCCATTCGTAGTTTCGGGCGCCATCGTTCATAAACGGAGATCCCGCCGCGCGTGAGTCTGCGTTTTCGCGCCTTGGAGGTGTTTACCTTACTTTGTGTACAATAGGAATCTGCGCCTTCGGGTCAGCCAATCGAATGAGGCCTGGAGCGACGCAGCCCCGCAGCACTCATCTTCGACAGCCGCTCTCCCCCCCCCCCCCCTTTTCCCCTCAATATTTGAAAAAAAAAATAGTCGAAAAATTTTAAAGTGCAATTTTTTTTCGGAAGAAAACAAAAAAGATGGCTACTTTTTTTTTATGTTTTAGCAAAGCAGAATGCGTCAAGCGCCTTTAAAGAGAAGCTGAAGCCGGTTTTGTATTTCAGAAAACAAACTTAAATCGTCTTTATTTGACCTCCAGGACCTCGAATGTCGAGATTATTTCCCTAATTTGGTGCAATTCTGCAGAAAATCATTTTCAAAGTACCGCTGGAGGCCCTCCTTCCCGGAGCATGACGTCACAAAAGGGAGTTTTAGGGAATCTCCGCTCTCGCGCATCTTCAGCGCCTATCAAAACTATGCACGCGCACTCTTGCTTTTTCATTAAAACGGTCAGAAAAAGACGTCACGACTGGTGCCAGTGCAGGGGAATATACCTGAAAAGCTTACAACTGCACACGCGGCCCTCACGAGCGACACGCGCTTGGCGGCCGAAAGCTCCTCTTATCACGTAACGACTGGTCGGAGGTTTTCCGTGTTTTTTCGCGTTCAGTTACGTCTTCGGGAAAAACGAACATGATATTGAGATTCACGGGGTGAAACTACGCTAGAATCAACATCTATCTCATTCTTTTTTTAATCTTTTTTAAGAAGTGTTTTAGTTTCTTTCTAATGTGAAGGAGGGAGGGTCGCACACTAATTTAACCTTGTGCGTTGGTCGCAATATTTGCTCGCGTCGTGTATATGTGGCATGAAGCTGTGGATTGAGGGTGTAAAATCATCTTAGGAGACGCGTGCACATTATTTCAACGTTTATGAAACTCACAGTCCACACACGTAAATTCTAAGTCCGGAGTGTTAAAGGAATACTTCAAGGAAGTTCGGAAATAGGCTGAATATGATCCACAATATACGTAAATGACAATCGCACGTTTGTATTTCGATCCTGATGGCTGTAATTTTCGTTATAAACGGCCCACTCTGGCAAGCGCTCGGCGCTCGGCGCTCGGCCAGCGGAAAGCACGTAACATCCGGCGCAATCATGACGTAGCCTGTCTTGGGACGAGCAAAGCTGCGGCGAGGCTGACGTCGAACAGAGCTATTGCAAGCAGGGCATCTGGCCGCCGCCATGTATTTGCTCGTGCGGGCACGTGCATGCAATTACAAGCTTGCCAAAGCTACGTTCACGCGCACGCTGCACATGCTTGCAAGCATGGGGCACCTGTGAGGCTGTACTTCTAGGCGAGGCAGGCATCGTCACTACCTGTCAACGTTCCTAGACGGACATTGCAAACGAGGCTTTAGCGACATTCAGCAGGTGTTATTTGGTTGTCCTTTAATTTGTTTTAAAATTCCTTTCCGTGTCTTTTTTCAACGTGAGATTGGGGTGTCCGATGTGGTATACTGCTTTCTTGAACACGTATAGACCATGAAATGAGCGTTGAAATTTCGTTGTAGCATCCCTTTAAAGCTCATCACTGCGTTACAAAAAAAAAAAAAAGATGGGAGCGCTGATTGTAAGTTTATGAAGACGCTTATGGCGCGTTCACACTGGAAGCGGATCCCCACTGGCAAAGCGGATCCGCGCGTTCTCAAGCTGCAAAGCGGCAAGGATCGAGCGGTTGGGGCGCTTGGGGCGCTTGGGGTACATTTTTGCCAACCGCTTCGGGACCGATTTATCCCAACCGCTTTCGCGAACTGCAAATCGCAACGCAACGATGACGTGACGCCGGTGGCTTTCGAAACAAGATGGCATCTGTCGCTAGTGAGGCGTCCAAGGCAGTTGTATAGTCCTAGCGTTGCACCACAAATATCAAAGAAGAGAAGTGATCTTCACGTCCGTCACTTGAATCCCCCGCGAAAAGAATTGACTCCTAATCTTAACTTTAATCTTAACAGGCTTCTGCGTTTCGGTGATTTGGTTCGGGTAAGAGTTTGTTTATTATTCAGGGTGCCAGAGCCTGTCTCTCGCTGCCTTGTAAGTCTTTGCCCGTAGAACGTCGGAACCCGCCCCTGATCAACCAAAATGACAGGTTTTGTACAAAGTCGCGTGAACTACTGAAAGCTTTCCACACCGTGATGACCTCCACGAAGCCCGACAGAGACGTCGGCAGCCTAATTGAGTAGACAACACACTACCGCGAAGCTGGCAGGGTACTTGCGCTAACTCGAGCTGTAACGTTTTCACTACCAAAAGAAATAAAGAAAAGAGTACGTTCCAGACGACGCATAGGTAATCCAATCGGCGTTTATTTGAGCTTAATGTCAAACAAACCACAGACTCAATCCACTTGTGAGTGACGAGAGGAGAGTCTGCCACCAACGAAGCCACGGCCGGCTAGCACCGAACACATTTCCCGCACCACGGTCCAACAGTGACGCTCACCATACTCCGACATGATAAGAGCGAACAACGAGGGGAAAGAAACTGGCCCTCTATCACGAAAATAAGGTCAGCTATTTATGCGGGAAGGGTGCACTTCGAAGAAATGGTCGGGGGCATCCTCTTCTGAGTCAGCAAGGCGCGCCTCGCTGGGCTTTGCTTGTGTGCGAACTCGAGGGAATCGCAGGCGTGTTTTGCGGGTTCGTGTCTCTTTTTTCGCTGCCTGAACATGTGATGAGTGCGAATAGCCTGAAGAAAAACCTGCAATACCATAATAGCTAAAGTTTGGCTTTGGATCGTGGATTAAAGGGGAATTTCTATTGTAAAACGAGGTTGCCAAATGCAAGTCATAAGGGATCACGCGTGACCGCCGAGAAACCGCCGACCGCGTCTCGGTGTGTCTGAACGGGGTCGCCGCGAACCGCATCCGCAAGCGTTTCGCGAACGCATCTCAATTGCCAGTGTGAATGCGCCATAAGAGCCGCTTTTCTGTAAATTTCTATTGGTGGCCGAGCGGAGATTTTGTTCTTGACCGAAACCCTCTTATAGCTCTCGTCACTCGCTGGATATAGACACCGTTCCGAGACCCGGTTTCTGTGGGGTGCCATTATCGGTGTTTGTGCCTATGGCGCGTGCTCTGCTCGCTTTCCGAAGTGACCAACATTCGCGTGCAGGGCTGTGGATTTGTAAACAGCGCAATGTAGGCGCGCAGGTGTTTTCGCAAAGTGCACAAGTATCCGAGGTTCGTTTATTCGTTATTCTACGAAAAGTTCGCAATGTGTGTATACTACCCCTGTTCATCTTAGAATACACTCCCTCGTTCACTCCAGACAGCTGGCATCCTATGATCTGGAGCGTTTGTAGCCTGCTTCCCACTGTTGCCAAACTCTGCTCAGCTTCAATTTTATTTATTGTACTTACGCTCAAGCGCCGAAGCATTCTAGAGGGGAGGGGAAAGCAAACAAACATAAAAAACGACAAAACAAAAAAATGCGGCGAGAAATACAAACATCAAAAATGCTTTCTGATTGGCAAAAGCTCAAAGCAACATCTTCTACGAACAAAATAAACAAAAGCAAATAACCTATGTTGGCTTATCAAACAGAAATGTAAGCAGAGATTGGAGAAAAAGAAAATAATTGGGTACAGTTGCGATATCTGCTGGACGGTGTTTCCAGTCGTTTGATGTATGCGGGATAAATGGATAAAAAAGGGTGTTCGTTTGGCAACTTTATTCTGATGATCCACACGGGAAGAATAACAGGCGATGTAAAGAAATGCTCTCGTAACGACCGATGATGATCCACTTTATGAAACAGGCAAAGTCGAGAAAACTTTCTACGCAAGGACAAACAGGGAAACAACAAACTGGATTTTATTGATGATATGCTGGCTGTTTGATTATAATTAGACATAATGAAACAAACAGTGTTAGTATTTTAAGCTAGTTCGAGAGCTTTATGTAGAACTGCGTGGTTAGCATCTCAAATGGAGGCTGCGCATTATAATTCTGACCGTACAAGAGTGTTATAAATAAGTATTAAGTTAACTGGGGCCGTTCTGAAGTTCCGTGGTAGGACTCCTAACATGCGGTAGCGTTGGCGATGAATATATTGATATAAGGTTTGCAGGTTGAAGTCGATGATATTGTAACATCCAGATAACGGTATGAGTTTACGGATTCAAGTTGAAAGTCGGTCAGTGTATTTGCTGAAGGGCGCGTGCCTTGGCGGGAATTCGGCATTAGTTTGCATTTGTTAGGGTTTAGTTCCATTCGCCATTTTTTGCACCAAAGAGTAATATTATTTAAATCAAATGGCTAAAGACGCGTTCATCGTCATCATCATGAACTTCCCGATAAATTACACAGTCATCCGCGTATAAATGCATGAAGGAAGAAACAGAACTTGGTAAATCAATAATGAATATTAGAAAGAGAAGCGGGCCTAAAACCGAACCTTGGGGTACGCTTGATAGCACATCAGTCAGGAAATAATTATTGCCATTTAGAGTTGCATATTTAGAGCGGTTGGTAAGAAAGCATTCCAACCAGGTTAACAAATTAGGATCTATGTTTAATGAAGAAAGTTTAGGCATTAATAACTTACGATTACCCTTGTCAAATGCTTTGAAAAATCGAGGGAAATAGAGTCATCCTGATAGCTTTTATCCAGTATTGCTTGCAAAGAATGGGTGAAATGAAGCAGCTGCGTTTCACAAGAAAATGAACGACGGAAACCATGTTGAGCAGGGGCGAAAAAACAAAATTTATTCTAAATAATTAAAAATATGAATACAAGGGAGCGTGCCACACTCAAAAGATTGCTGGAAAAGTTTGCCCCCCCCCCCCCCCAAAAAAAAAAAAAAGAATGAGTACATTTTAGTTTTTTTTCTTTTTTTAACTTTGATGTAATATTATTACTTCCACATGACGATGATACTTTAAAAAAATCAGTTAACTTTAGAATTCCAGTAGGCTCCATAGCAATGGGGAACATCGGGCTAAACTTACAACGCGGAACGTCATAAAATACATTTCCATCACCTACAGAAAACCTATTTAAAAAAAAACATGATTAAACGCTAATGGATATTTTGCATGCGGGACTAGCGGACCAGACTCATCGTTAAGAAAAATTAAGCCGTCTTTATTCATATAAACAGTCCTCCACAACTTCTTGGGGTCATTTGACAGTACACTCGGTAAAGTGCTCTTAAGAAATTCTCTTTGACGTCATAAAAAGCGTGGGTATATTCGGCCTCAGCCGTAAAGTATGCCTCCCACCGATTCATTGTGTTACGTAATTTAGCTAAAGGAAAAAGTCGCTGTTTTTTTTAAAGGACTACGTTTTAGGGTGTTATTAGACCAAGGTGCTTTGGCATGATATTGAATACGCCTGACGGGTACATGCGCATCAATCAGTTCGTTCACTTTTAACAAAAACAAGCTCCAATTTCTGCACGTTCGCTGATCAAATCGTGTCAGATATATGTCCAAATAGCTGCGCAGTTTTTGGTTAATAATGTCGAAATTGAGTCAGAAATAAGCTGCACTTCTTTCATATTGATTGGGAGAGCAACTTTGAGATCAAAATTTAACAATCATTGATCGCTTAAGCCTGGGAGATGCGCAATGGAAGCTGGAAGCTCAGGGTGTGTCGACATAATTAAATCAAGTGTGTTCGCTGCATCAGTGGCATACCTTGTTGGTTTTGTTACCAGCTGTGTAAGTTAAAACACGCACACAGATCCAAAAATTTTTCACACTAAGTTGAAACAGGTTGAACAAAAGAAGATGGGTGAGACCCCTAATATCAGGGAAATTAAAATCTCGTAATAAAAAAATACGAGAACTAGGATGTTGACAAACAATATAATTAATAACGTCATACAAATTATCAATCAATGCCAGTGCGCTGTGTTGGGGGCGGTAGCAGACACCCGGTAAAATTCTTGCGTAATTTAAAGTGATATAAGCCAACACCTTTTCTAGTTCGGAAACAACATCTACGCAAAAAGAAGGTATGCTCTGTGATACAGCTAGGAGTGTGCCATCCCCATGTCCACCTTCTCTGTCAAAGTGATATACATTATATGTTTTATCACCGTGGAAAATGTCAGAGCTGTAGACATTTTTACTGAGCCATGTTTCCGTAAGAAAAATTAAGTTTGCGTTCGTTGAACTTACAATAGAGTTAAGCCGATCTCGTTCATTCATAACACATATTATGTTTGTAAATGTATCTGAAACAGATGAAAACAACAACAACATGGTCGTCACTGCTTCTCGCACGTAACTATGACGCTTTTGAAATTGTCTGCGAGTTAGAAGACGTCGTTGCCTGATTTTTACGAGCACGGCTGAGATAGGCTTGCCCATGCGCACTACCTGGGTCATAGTCACCCGAAATAGTTTTGGCACGAGGCAGCCTTTTGCGAGTTTGTTCGCGTAGCTTGTCACCGGCCCTACCTCTTCCGGACCGCAAAGTGCTAGCAAGATAATTTTCTGCCTTGTTCACGTCGTCAACAAACTTAGAGCCCGTAAGCTTACACCTTCGACAGTTTACGTCAGCCCACACATACACTTCTCGATCAATAACCAACTTATCATACTTAAGATATACTACATCTTCGGGTTTTCTTTTATCTTGAACAGTTGCCCATATCTGTATCCGGGTGTTCTGAATTCTAGGCGAAAAGTCTTCTGATATTGAAATTTTTGTTCCTTTTAATCTTCTTGCGTTTCATAGTAGCTGCATTTTTTCATGGAAGTCAAACAAACGCAAAATTACAGGTCGTGTTCTGTTTCGCGTCTTTTTGCCCAAACTATGGATACGTTCAAGGCTATCGACCTTAATGCCCAGCTTCTCCTCAAATAATCCTGTCAAGACAAACTCCCGGAGAGAATTTGGCGTTTCCGTTTCACGTTCTTTGACTCCGTATACAATCAAATTATTTCGTCGACTTCGATTTTCAAGATCATCTATTTTGCTCATCGGCGTTGCAACCGGATGATTTAGATTGCACACAAAACGCTGAAAGTCATCCACTCTTTCTACTGTACGCGAAAACGACTCTAGCTCTCCCTTTATTCAAGTCAATCTTTTATCTGCATCCGATATGTGTGGGTCTAATTTTCCTTCAAGTGACTTTAGTTCTTTCGAGTTTTCTTTTTGGCTTTCATTGATTTGTGCCAGATGCTCGTCGATAGTTGGACCAGGGTTCATTTGAACATCCCGCTCAAAAGAAGAATAAGAAAAAAAAAACGCATGAGCTGCCATTTCGCGAGCGCTCGTTCGACGGGGTTATTCCTTCAAATGAAGCGCTCGTGCTTGCTCGTGCTGCGCTAAAGCGCTAATCGCACGAAACCTTCCCAACTCACTATTTCGATAATGGCGGATTTCTATATATTTGAAGAATATATCAAGCTACGTCTATAGTATATATGTTAGTTCTCATATTTGAGTCGCTGCTACTTTTTATCTGCTAAGAACTTCTCGTACAAGTCTCATCGTGCAAAGTGATCTTGCTCCGAAGTCAGAAATACAGTCAACAAAGTGTATGTTTTTGTAGATCCTTTCTGACGTTTGACGTTTTCTCAACAAAGCTGAGACTGGATGAAGGACGTGAGTAAAGCAAAATGGAAGAAACAGAAAGGACGACACAAGGACACGTCTCACTTTGGGTCTTCCACTTTCGTTTCTTTTCGTTCTTCACCCAGTCTCGTCTGTTCAAATATATATATATGAACTTACACCACCTTCGCCTGTGCCATCAAGGTTTTATCATTTCAGACGTCCCGCGGCTTCATCGCTCTCTCGCAGCCCGCTACGAGATCCGGAGCTCTGCAGGGAACGCTAGCGCAATGCATGCGCGTGTATTATCGGCTTCTTCGTTGCGGAGAATCTAGTGGAGACGGTAAAACGGACTAAGCACGCGCTGCGGATTGCAGGCCCTGTAAGCGTGCGCGCAATCGTGCATCAGAAAACGAAGGCCCTCTGGCAGCGCAATTCGCTACATACGCTCAACTCAACGAGGTAGAGGGGCTTAGAGCGATAAACTGGTATCCCGTTCACCAGGCAAAAGTGACCTCCACCTGGCTGCCGCCATGTTGTACAATTTTGACCACTAGACACGTGACCGTACCAAATCTTGAGGCTTTTACGCAAATCTGAGCCGAGATTTGTATTGCGATCGCTGTAAAAGACACGAGAAATTTTTTCTTCAATACTGTTAGCCCCAGAGTTCAGTGTCTAGCTCCGATCAGAAACCCAAAATACAGCACCGTGTCTGACGCATCTAGCGGAGCCATTGCGAAGCTGCCCGAGTTTTCGGGGTAAAAGCACATTTTGGAAATAAAACAAACGAAACGTAACTTATCTCTTCGGTACTGTTATTAAAGATCAATAAGCAATTATTTGTGCGCGGTATACTTGGTTAAAATCTAGACGTAAAACTATAAGATGACGTGTCTTGTTGTCAAAAATGTGCAACATGGCGGCGGCCCATTGGCGGTCACTTTCAGCTGCCAGTTTATCACTCTAAGCCCCTCTACCTCGTTGGCTCAACTGAAGCTCTCTGTACTTCGTTTCGCCTTAAGTCCCGATGCAGACGACGCTATGCAGCTGATGGGACCAATCAGACAGCGTCAAGAACTCACCATCCTGGTATTCGTCATGTTTCTGCACGTGTTCCATCATCGCTGAACCAATCACAAACAGAAAAGGCCCAGTGACTTGCGCTTTTGACACTGCTTGATTGTTGCCATTAGCTCGTAGCGTCGGCTGCGTTTAGCTGAAACGAACTAATAGCGCTCGAGATGTTTCGGTGGTGCCCCCTTATGGTTTCCCTACGTGACGTCACAGCCAGGATTTGCCTCACCGTGGTAGGCAGGATTTGCCTCCACCCCGCCGCGATTGCCAGAGTTTGCCTCGCCGTGAACAGGCGCTTGGGCATGCCTTATCATTATGGGAGAAGCTGTGGTTTGGCCGATCGCGAACTTCGACCACAGCGACGCTTTCGGTCGCGCACGTCGCTAATAGTTGCAGCTAACAAGAAAATGGCGGCCGTTCAGAGGCTGTTCCCCCTCCCGTTACCGGTCTTTCTGGCGTGATTTTTTATGTGGCTCATGACGGCGCTTATGGCTCGATTCGTTCTGACATGTTAGACGCCAATTATTCAGCAAACTTCAATGTCTAAGGGATGGGCGGTGAAAGACGGGAGAGGTGGGCCGCATACATATGCCGTGATACCGGTCTTCGTTGCCCGTGCGAGAGCCGCTTCCCCCCTCTTTCGCTCGTTACTGTCCCGTCTTGCATATATTACGGCTCTTGAATATTCTTTTTGCTTCTCTTTCGACGCTTCCCTTCGAGTGTTCCTCCTCAATGGCCCATGTAGCTTCTTCTCACCCACTGGCCTCGCTGGTCAAAAAAATTGGAAAAAATACCTTTTTTTCGTGTGTGTGTGTGTTTTTTTTTTTTTTTTGCTTTTGTTTTAATGTCAAAAATTTAATGGAACTTTTGAGAGATAAGAAAAATCGTTGCCAGGGATGCTGGCTCGCGCTCGTCGATTCCTCGTCAGATATCGCCCCGGGGGATTAAAAGCCATTAGGGCCTAACGCCGTAGGCGTCTCTGCAGCCCCTTATAACTTATGCTTGGGTTGCTGCGTCTCGCTGCGCCAGGCACTGGTGAGTGACTTCATCGGGGGTCTGACCAGCGGCAGCGAATTTCGCTCTCACTGCCCGTACGGCTCTCATTTCTGATAACCTTTTCTCGAGTTCGCGAGTGCTCAGAAGTAAAACCGCGAAGAAAGGTTTGAACGATGGAAAGAGCCGAGTCCCGAGGCAGACAGACGCTTGTCGGCCAACTTGAAAGTTGCGCCACGCGCCTCGCTAAAAGTAGACTGTTCGTGTTTGCCTCCCACATGTGGTCTTTACGTAAGGGACACCGCTGCGTTTTTGTCTCTTCTAGTGCCAACTCGTCCTCACCGATTTCTCTGTTTTTGCGAAGCTATTTTGGAGAACCTGTGCCGGGGCCTTAACGATGTCGAAGACAGAGTGGCCGGTTGCGGGGATCCGAACGATCGTTTGGGGCTTCGTTGACTGCGTCCTGACTCCGGCAGACGCTCGGCTAAGGTTCATGCGACAAATGGGAATTTGATCTCTTCTCGATGAGGTTTCTGGAGCGCGAGAGGGAACGAGGAGACTTCGCTGCAGGTTTGCAATCTTCCTCTTAAACGAGGAGATGCAAAAAGGCCACCCGAGCAAGCGTGCTACACGGGGTAGGTGCCGCGAGCCAGACCCAACAGGCTGTGCGACAGGCTGTCCATTTATCGGTCTCTGTCTGACCAAGCAGACAAACCCTAACCTTCCTATTAAACTCTTTTCGAAACAAACAGCAATCCTTTTATTTCTTTTTTTCTTTCCTTTTTTCTGTTGGTAATGTGTGTATATTTTTGGTGTTATTCTTTATTTAGGGGCGGCGCGCCCTTAAATCACCGTTTAAATTCCACACAAAGCCTGAAGTTAAAGGACACGAAGAAATGAGAAAGACTAATGCCAACTTTCACAGTAATAGTATGTCGTAAAGAAAGGTAGCAAAACAGGCTAGCAAAGTTTAGACAAAATGTGTTATTAAGAGGGGGAGGAAAACGTTTCTGTTCAATCAAAAGACTGGTCACGACGCGTAAGACGGGAGGGTTTGAGGAATAGAGAAATGTTCTGGGTGTCGTATTGAGCGAGACCCGCTTCCCCGACGAATCGGAGGAGCGATTCTCTTCTTGCACGTGGCCCTCAGCCCTTTGTCTCGGAGTGCTGTTGCATTATCCGCAGAACCAGAAGTTTGTCAACCATCTGATATAAAACGTAATAAAAATTCTTGAGGTGCTGGGAGTCATGAGAGGCTTAGAGATGAAAGTCATCGCATTGGGTGGTATTACGGCTGGGTAGATTATGAAAAAGGAGCTAATTAAACACAATGTTATTTTTTTCTTCCGACCGCGATTTTAAGTTTGGCTACTCTTGGGTAGAATTTTGTAACAAGCTAGATCGTGTGAAGTTCAGACTCTGAGTCAGTGTTGGGTAAAGTACATCTCAAAGGTACTTCAAGTAAAGTACAAAGTAAATGAGACGTGATGTACTTCAGTAAAGTAGTAAGTACACTGGGTGCAATGTACTTGAAGTAAAGTACTATAAATACAATGTACTTTCAAAGTAAAGTACAAGTATTTTAACACAATCGTTCATGATGTCCTTTCATTCCCCTATACAGTGATTTCTTTTTAACTAGTATGCATTGCCCAGTGGTACTCAGGAGTGCATTACCTATTTTCAAAACAGCAGCAAAATATGTGATAAAGTCAAGTGGCCACAGAGTAGTTATTTTCAGGAATGGAGCCAAATTCAGAAGTCCCTCTTCTGAATTCGGCGCCGTTTGCACTGGATTGTTGCACCCAAGCGGGTTAAATGTACTAGGAGAGAGCATGACGTCAACCCTGTAGCATCCGCAAGCGATCCTCTCATAGAGTATTGTTCTCTCTTTAATAAAAAAAAACACAAAAACACTGAGTGTGAAGGCGATCTGATGATAATTACTCATAATGTGACACCTGAAATTGGGGCGCGAAAATATTAAGGAACTTTCAAGTCGAAGGAATAGAAAAAGAGAATGTCTCAAAACATTGCGACGTTCTTCTCTGTTGTCTTTTTCTTCGACCTGAAAGTTTAATTTTTCGCACCACAATCTCAGGTGCTACATTATGATTAATTTTGCTCTCCGAATATTTTAAACCTCCTCCCTTGCGCTGACCGACCGAGAAGTAGCGAGAGTTCAAAAAGCTACGGAAAAGCCGCCCCCAGAACAGACGGAGCGATGAGTCGTCTGCTCACGTTCCTGGTGACAGTAGAATATCCCTCCGGTATTTCTTCGGAGTTGACAAAACATCATTTCGTGATACAGATTTAACAAAACCAAATTTGGAGAATGTACTTTGAAGTCGTTAATTGTACTTTCTTCCGAAAGTACAAGAAAAAATACTTTAAGTAAAGTACAAGTACATACTCAGATAATGTACTTCAAGTAAAGTACAAGTTTCCTAAACCTACTTGAAGTAGTGCTTTAAGTACAATGTACTTGAAGTACTTCCCAACACTGCTCTGAGTTAATTGCCTCTTGCATTAATCGATCACCTTTACGGAAATCAGAGCACTACATTCGACTTTGGCAAGTGTATGTTAAAAAGTTCAAGCTGTAAACATTGATTCATTGCAGGTTCCAAGAGGAAGCGTGGTTCCTAAAAAGTCTCGCCAGTTCGTTCCTTCGGAGACGGATTCTGTCGAAGTGCCTTACTTCATTTGGAAAACATTTAGCGCTCAAAAACAAGGACAAGTAGAAGAGAAACAGACACCACAGTGCGCTTACAAGAAATAAATTTCAGTAGAGTAGATTGTTGGGCTAGTTGGTTTTGGGACTTGGAAAACATTTTAGCGCTCAAAAACAAGGACCAGTCGGAAGAGAAACAGACACCACAGCGCACTGTGGTGTCTGTTCTTTCTACTTGTCCTTGTTTTTGAAGCGCTAAAATGTTTTCAAGTCCCAAAACCAACTAGCCCAACAATCTACTCTACTGAAACTTACTTCAGCACCTCTTATCTCCACAACCGGGGCGAGTCCAGCAAAGTTCCCCACGGAAGAATGTAGTATACCTATTTCGGTACATACTCCAATTGTTGTATGCCGCATGCGTTGAATCCTGCAGGTTCCTGGCGAAAGCGCCCTTTCTAAAAAAAAAAAAAAATAAAAAAAAACTTTTTTTTTTTTAATGTGGTTTGTGGGAAGTAGCCACATTCAGCGCCTTTTATCTTAACAACAAGGGAGAATCTCGCAAAGTTCCGGTAGAATCATGTAGTAAAACTGTTTGAGTAGATGTTTATATAATTTTAGTCATATATGTTGCATGCTACAATTCCTGGCAAAGACGCAATACACAAAAAAAAAAAAAAATTCGTAGGTTTGGTCTTTTGGATGGTAACTCTTTCGAAGTAACCACACTCAGCTCCTCTTATCTGAACAACCTGGAAGAATCTCTCAACGTTTCGTGGGAATGATGTTGTACAACGTTTTGAGTAGATGTTTAAATAAACCTAAGCAATATAGGTTGCACGCTGCAGGTTCCTGGTGGAGGCGCACCTCCCTAAATACTCAGGGGTTTGCTCTTTTGGAACGTGATTCTTCCGAACTAGCCACATTCAGCGCCTCTTATCTCAACAACCAGGAGAATCTTGCAAAGTTGCCGGAGAACCCTATAGCAACTCTTCTTGAGTATATGTTTAAATAAGTTTAAGCCATATATGTTGCACGCTACAGGTTCCTGGCAAATGCGCACTCCCTCCCAAAATCTCGTGGGTTTGCTCTTTTTGGAACTTGATTCTTCCGAACTTGCCACATTCAGACCCTTTTATCTCAACAACCAGGGCTAATCTTGCAATCTTCTCGGCAGTCATGTAGTAAACCGCTTAGAATTGATGTTTAAATAATTTTAAACCATATAGGCTGCATGCTACAGGTTCCTGGTCGAGGCGCACTTCCCCAAATACTTAAGCGTGCGCTCTTTTGGAACGCGATTCCTTCGAAGTAGCCGCATTCAGCGCCTCTTATCTCAACAACCAGGGCAAATCTCGCAATGTTCCCGGCAGATCATGTAGTAAACCTCTTTAGTATATATTGAAGTAATTTTAAGCCATATAAGTTACACGCTGCAGGTCCCTGGTAAAAGCCTACTCCTCCCCCCCCCTTCAAAAAATAAATTATGTTTGCTTTTCTGGAAAGTGATTCTTTCGAAGTAGTCACATTCAGCGCCTCTTATCTCAACAACAATGGCAAACCTCGCAATGTTCCCGGCGAGTTGTATGGCAGAACACTTTCAGTAGATGTCATAACAGCTTTCTGTTGGTATTTATTTTTTCCGCGAACAGCAATTGTGACTGGAGTAGCCTTACTAACAAGCAAATCGTTACCGCTCCGCATACCACACTACCGCAGCCTTTGAAGCATGCTTTTATAATAGGGACTTTTATCAAACCGCTACCGTGCTCTGCGTAAAGGATGAACCCCATGGGACGAATATGCTGCTAAAAATCGATGAATTTTGCCCGGCGGCTTTTGTTCTGCGCGTAGAATCAGCGTAGTGGCTGCTACGTCGCGCGCGAAGCGAACGTGCCGTCGGGTGACGTTCGTCAGTTATTCGTCGCATAATTCGCTCCATGGAGTTCAGTTTTAATGCACTACCTTTTAAGCGCGCGCCCAGGTGATACCCTTGACCGCAAGGCGCGTGCTTAAAAGCATGCTTCAAATGTTCCAGTAGTGCGGTACGCGGAACACGGTAACGGCTTGCTAAAAGTCTCAAGTGTCAGGCAGCCATCATTACCATTTTGTGCCTCCCATCTGAAGGAGTTCCATCACGGTATAAATATTCTGTTTTATTGTTTTGAAACTTGTTTGCGTTGTTTCTGTTTTGCCAGCCTGTTTTACTTTCAGCACTGTACCCATCTGCTAAAATCCCAGCTAGTGATTGCAGTATTAATTACTAAAATAAAATGAATTAAATTGCGAAAACGCCGTTTACATATACTGTAAACGACCAAATTTTCGCGAGGACCTAATTTTCGCGAATTTCGCGAATCGCCTACAATTCACGAAAAATATGTCCCGCGAACAATTCGGGCTATATGTGAACGCTACGGAAGCTACACTCGATTCGCGAAAATTAGAACCCGCGAATAATTTCAAATTTTCAGCTTTGGCCCGATTCGCGAAAATTTGAGCCCGCGAAAAATGAAGTCGTTTACAGTATATAATTTTGAAAATGAAAAGTTATTTTTCCTGCAGTATTTGTCATGTCACAGGAAAGATACATTTGAAGGGCAAGAGATAAATATCTAATTAATTGTTTCTCAGGGAACCTAGAAAAATTCTGTTACAGGTTAGATGCATACGAAATTTGAAAGCGTGCAGTCTCTGCTATATACATACCTCCGGGAGCTTTATGAAATACTTAATAGTAGTTTCATAAATTTGATAGAACTAAAAACGGAACGAGAATTTCCATGGAAATCAATGGAGAAAATCGATTTTTTTCTTCGGGAACCTGCAAATACAGTCATAGGGTAATTAAAGTTTTCTTGAAGTAATAAATCAAACTTATCTGGATATATGTGAGAGAACATTGCGTTATTTGACTTTTTATCGGGTAGATTTTATTGTTATTTATCTGTTTGAACACATCTACCAAGAGATGGCCCTGTGGTCGATGTCCCGAATTGCTAGGGATGAGCTCGGGATTCTCGTCTTCAAAAAAATATAGCCATTAAAAGACATGTATTTATGCAGAGTGTTGTAACAAAAATTGCTAGGAAACCAAAAACTTTCAAATGAACTTATTGTTTTGTTTAGAGAGGTGTTGAGCTTAGTTAATTCCTGAGTGAATCGAGCAACTGGAACGACAGTGTACTTCCTCTTGTTCTATTAAAAATGGCAGTACGTCGGCGTGGCGGTGTCGTTTTAATTCTTATCACTGTAGGTCAGGCTCCAAGTAGTCTCATATAAACAAATCAGATCTTAATATGTCACTGGCAAAACTGTGAGGTTACAAAAAGCATAAAGCGCAAGTTCTCTTTGAAATGTTTTGAACCCCTCCTACCACAATCTCCCGCCCCCTCCCTGGGGGGAGGGGGGGGGGTTTACGCTGGCCCTCAACCTTTCTGGTGTTTGCTATCTGGCCCCCACACTCAAATGAGTTTGAGACAACTGCTCTATACAATGGGGACTGGCCAAAGCGTTCTCAACACTCCACAACCACCTAAAACTGCCTTGTTGGATCGGGCATTTGATATTATAAAGGCCCGTTTACAAACTTGCAACTTCGTAGGACCGAGTGCCTTAAAACCTCTTAAAATCGCTTACCACGAGAGAACACTAGAAAACACACTGATACGCTGGCGCCCTGGAACTGGATTTAATTAGAGCGAAGGAACTGCATTTTATTAGAGCGAAGGGAACTGCATTCTATTAGAGCGAAGAGAACTGCATTTCCTTAGAGCGAAGGGAACTGCATTTCCTTAAAGCGAAGGGAACTGCATTTTCCTAAAGCGAAGGGAACTGCATTTCCTTAGAGCGAAGGGAACTGCATTTACTTAGAGCGAAGGGAACTGCATTTCCTTAGAGCGAAGGGAACTGTCGGTCATTAGAGCGATGATAACTACATTTCATTGGAGCGAAGGGAACTGCATTTCCTTAGAGCGAAGGGAACTGCATTTCCTTAAAGCGAAGGGAACTGCATTTCCTTAAAGCGAAGGGAACTGCATTTTCCTAAAGCGAAGGGAACTGCATTTCCTTAGAGCGAAGGGAACTGCATTTACTTAGAGCGAAGGAACTGCATTTACTTAGAGCGAAGGAACTGCATTTACTTAGAGCGAAGGGAACTGCATTTCCTTAGAGCGAAGGGAACTGTCGGTCATTAGAGCGAAGATAACTGCATTTCATTAGAGCGAAGGGAACTGCATTTCCTTAGAGCGAAGGGAACTGCATTTCCTTAAAGCGAAGGGAACTGCATTTCCTTGGAGAGAAGGGAACTGTCTTTCATTAGAGCAAAGGGAACTGCATTTCCTTAGAGCGAAGGGAACTGCATTTCCTTAGAGCGAAAGGAACTGCATTTCCTTAGAAGCGAAGGGAACTGCATTTCCTTAGAGCGAAGGGAACTGCATTTCCTTAGAGCGAAGGGAACTGTCGTTCATTAGAGCGAAGATAACTGCATTTCATTAGAGCGAAGGGAACTGCATTTCCTTAGAGCGAAGGGAACTGCATTTCCTTAGAGCGAAGGAACTGCATTTCCTTAGAGCGAAGGGAACTGTCTTTCATTAGTGAAGGGAACTGCATTTCCTTAGAGCGAAGGGAACTGCATTTCCTTAAAGCGAAGGGAACTGCATTTCCTTGGAGAGAAGGGAACTGTCTTTCATTAGAGCAAAGGGAACTGCATTTCATTAGAGCGAAGGAAACTGCATTTCCTTAGAGCGAAGGGAACTGCATTCTTAGAGCGAAAGGAACTGTCTTTCATTAGAGCGAAGGGAACTGCATTTCCTTAGAGCGAAAGGAACTGTCTTTCATTAGAGCGAAGATAACTGCATTTCATTAGAGCAAAGGGAACTGCATTTCCTTAGAGCGAAGGGAACTGCATTTCTTAGAGAGAAGGGAACTGTCTTTCATTAGAGCGAAGGGAACTGCATTTCCTTAGAGCGAAGGGAACTGCATTTCCTTAGAGCGAAAGGAACTGTCTTTCATTAGAGCGAAGATAACTGCATTTCATTAGAGCGAAGGAAACTGCATTTCCTTAGAGCGAAGGGAACTGCATTTCCTTAGAGCGAAGGGAACTGTCATTTCCTTAGAGCGAAGGGAACTGCATTTCCTTAGAGCGAAGGGAACTGTCTTTCATTAGAGCGAAGATAACTGCATTTCATTAGAGTAAAGGAAACCGCATTTCCTTAAAGCGAAGGGAACTGCATCTCCTTGAGAGAAGGGAACTGTCTTTCATTAGAGCGAAGGGAACTGCATTTCCTTAGAGCGAAGGGAACTGCATTTCCTTAGAGCGAAGGGAACTGCATTTCCTTAGAGCGAAAGGAACTGTCTTTCATTAGAGCGAAGATAACTGCATTTCATTAGAGCAAAGGGAACTGCATTTCCTTAAAGCGAAGGGAACTGCATTTCCTTAGAGAGAAGGGAACTGTCATTTCATTAGACCAAAGGGAACTGCATTTCCTTAGAGCGAAGGGAACTGCATTTCCTTAGAGCGAAGGGAACTGCATTTCCTAGAGCGAAAGGAACTGTCTTTCATTAGAGCGAAGATAACTGCATTTCATTAGAGTAAAGGAAACATTTCCTAGAGCGAAGGGAACTGCATTTCCTTAGAGCGAAGGGAACTGCATTTCCTTAGAGCGAAAGGAACTGTCTTTCATTGGAGCGAAGGAACTGCATTTCTTTAGAGCGAAGGGAACTGCATTTCCTTAAAGCGAAGGGAACTGCATTTCCTTGAGAGAAGGAACTGTCTTTAATTAGAGCAAAGGGAACTGCATTTCATTAGAGCGAAGGGAACTGCATTTCCTTAGAGCGAAGGGAACTGCATTTCCTTAGAGCGAAAGGAACTGCATTTCCTTAGAGCGAAAGGAACTGTCTTTCATTAGAGCGAAGATAACTGCATTTCATTAGAGCAAAGGGAACTGCATTGCCTTAGAGCGAAGGGAACTGCATTTCCTTAGAGCGAAGGGAACTGCATTTCCTTAGAACGAAAGGAACTGTCTTTAATTAGAGCGAAGATAACTGCATTTCATTAGAGTAAAGGGAACTGCATTGCCTTAGAGCGAAGGGAACTGCATTTCCTTAGAGCGAAGGGAACTGCATTTCCTTAGAGCGAAAGGAACTGTCTTTCATTAGAGCGAAGATAACTGCATTTCATTAGAGTAAAGGGAACTGCATTGCCTTAGAGCGAAGGGAACTGCATTTCCTTAGAGCGAAGGGAACTGCATTTCCTTAGAACGAAAGGAACTGTCTTTAATTAGAGCGAAGATAACTGCATTTCATTAGAGCGACGGGAACTGCATTTCATTAGAACGAAGAGAACAAACTGGGACGCTGTCACCCTGGAAACCCATCTTAGTTTTCGTTTATGCACGGTCATTAACACTGTTTTTATTTGTGCTAGTATTTCTTCGTTCCACATGCCCAGCTGTAAACCAAACACCTATATAGATTTTTGGTCATCTGTGTGATTTCTTTTTTTTTCTGGTGAACATTCCCATAATATTTGCTTATATTCTTGTTCGATTCGACATTCGAGCTTTTGGCCACAATTCGACACTATTCATTTTGAATTCGATTCGAGTTGAAATTTAACTATTCGCTCGCACACCTCTACTTAAAATCCTTCTTTGCAATTCCATCCGCGGCAAGTAAAAAGAAGAAAAATGGAGGCGGGAAGAGAGAAAAGAAAGTATAAATAAAAAATTGCAAATAATTTCCTTTAAAAGAAAGAGGTAAAGTATAATTTGACAGAAAGGCTCAGTTTGAGGGAGAGTGACTAGAAACTACGCTAATTACGAAGTCAAGTAGACGATCTCATCTTTAGAAAGAACAAGCGAGGGCGTAGACACGTTATTGTAAACTTTGTTCAAAGTGAATGATTCAATTATTCTCCTGCTAAATCTGTTAATAAATCCCTTTCGAAATTCACGTGCAGATTATTACAAGGTTGGAACCTCTGCACAATGGCGGAACAACTGACATCAAAGAATGTGCCAGTCATTTCATAAGATAGCGAGCGTTGGAGCGCGGCCAATGCGAGGCGCTAAAGAGCGAATCAAACAGCGTCGAAAGTGTAACGTACGTCACCGCACTCTTCACCTTTTTTGGGTGTCTTTTTGCCTTCTAATCCAACCGAAAGCATAAAGCGTGCCGCGGAGTTTCGGTTTTAATCCACCATTTTGCAGGGATTTCACAGCTGCCAACGGAGAGCAGTACTTCGAAAGGGGTCTATATGCCTTCCATAAATTCTAGTGTTCACGAAACAACGCAGTCATTAGACGTATGGGCATGACCGAAAATGGGGGGGGGGGGGGGATAGGTTTCAGCTCGAGCCCGTGACACTTCCAAATGATGCTCTCCGAGTCTGTTGTTTCGACATCTCCCCGTCTGCTCGGTGTACTGTTTTTTGCAACCCAAAGGAAGACACACTTTGGGAGTCAAGTAGGCGCTTCCAAAGACGAGCTCGCTTACTTGACTTCGGAATTAGCGTAGTTCCTAATCACTCCCCCTCAAACGGAAAGTGAAGCCTTTCTGTCAAATCATACTTTCCATTTTTTTAAACTTTTTTTTTTACAATTTTATTTTTACATTTTGTTTTATCTCTTGCCGTTTCGCTTTCTCTTCTTTTTACTTGCCGGGTGGAAGTGCAAAGATGGCTTTAATGCAGTGTTCACACGAAAGAGGAACCCCCGGACGGAGCTGCGTGACGCCAGCCAGCGAGGCGTCTCCCACCGCAGCTCCGCGAGCAGTGTTTGTACCGTCGGAGCATTTCCGCCGCGCCTCCGACGTGCAGCCAGCGAAGCTCGACGTCACCGCGCCGCCTCGAAAGGCGTGACGTCAGTATCGTGATGCGCACTCCACGCGGCGAAGTCTCGGATTTTTCCCTCGTGTGATTACCGCATTAAGTTCATTCGTAGTGATGCGAGTCGAAAGATATGTTCGTCGTCCCTTGTCCCCGAGTTTGTTTAATTCTGCCTGTGTCAAGTCAACTTAACCAACAAGCTTTACAGTTAATTAGGTTTACACGGTCCGCGTAACTGTACGTCGTAGCCCCCCACCAACGACCAGAGCCGTTTGAGACCCACAAATAGTTGCCTTATAAAAAAGATACAGAGCTATACGAGTTTGAATAAAACTGGCTATTCCTCTTTCTTTTCCCTCCGCGTGCGATCCAAGGGCCACGGTGAAACGTTGAAACGATGTCCGACAATCTCGGCGTCTTCCTTCGCAGAACGTGCCTTGTATCAGATGTAGCTATCTATGAACCGGTTCGCATAACTCTGCTCCTTCACAAAGACACGACCAGACAAGCGGTACGCGCGCCTTCCCGCCCTGCCACCCAGGTCGGGCGCGCAGTTTAGTGATCGCAGTCGACTTGGTCCCCGCCAACGCTGCATAAATCCAGCATAGGCGACAGTCATCTTGTGCACACGCGTGACCTATCTAGAAGGCCGACCCGATGGCGCCAAAAACACATCTTATTGGACAGTCGAAACACGTACTGTCCACTCGAGGTTTCGGAGGAATAGATTTGAATATTCTAGGCCAATCCGGAGTACAATATCGTCTCGGTTCAGCGTGACAGCTTTGGCGTCACCGATTCTTTTGTCTCGTCGCTTTCTTATGTTCGACCCGCACCGTCCCGTTGCCGCCTGTCTCGGTCGAACAGCGGATCCTGTGCGTATACGACCGATTCGGAGCTCGGCCCCTTCCAGCCTTTTTTAATGGCCGGAGGTTGTGCTGACGCCGAGCGCTAGTGGACTCTGCCGGAGCTTGGATATAGGCTGCTCCCCTTCCCCGTCTCAGCCGGTGTCGGTTACTCGGCTAAAGTGCTCTGTCCTGTTTCCCTGGTAACCCATACCGGTCCGCCGAGGCGCTTAGTGATAGAGTGCAGAGTCGCCAACGGAAGGCGGTTATAGCTTCTTGCTCTTAACCGAGCCCTCTGTGGGTGTCTACAAAAGAAAAAACAAAACTCAATAGAGACATGCTTTAACTCTTTTTCCTGCGTGCGGGTTTTTTTTTTTTTACTTGCATTTCTTTCTTTTTTTCTTTTTTGTTTCACTTTGCTGGTACTGCCCGCGAACTTGTTTATACTCGTAATGGCGATCAAACTCGGGTCTCAGTAAGTTTGCTAGAGTTCGTTATCACGCTGGTCGAAGAAAGGGGCGGGGTCAGGGGGGGGGGGTGCACGCCTGCCTTCAATCGTAATTGAAGTGCGTCTGAAGTTCCAAATACACGGGGAAACGAAAGTTTGGCGAGCCCATCCAAAATTCGCTTTCTGTCCCTTCTTTTCCCACCGCTCACGCCAACCTCGCCGGTGGCTCGCAACTTTACGTTAAACTCGACAGAGAAAACAAACTAAGCGGGGAAGGGGGGGGAGAGAGAGAGAGAGAAAGGACTGCTATCGGAAGACAGTTGGGAAGTAATTATTAGCGACGACAAATTGGTAGTAGAGCCGTCTGGCTTGCGGGCCACCAGGCATTCGTGGCCACCAAGGTGGCCCGGGGAGGGGGCGGGAGGGGGTGAAAGGGAGGGGGGGCAAATGTCTTGCGGCGTTCTCTACTGCGTCCGGCGCCGCGGCTGGCTGGTTTTGCTGGGGCTACCGCACGGATCGCTGTTTCGCCGAGCAGGTGCCATTACGCTAATGATGCATTTTGGGCGCATTAGTTTCGCAGCTTAATGAAGACGTCGGCAGCTCTCGTTAGTTTGGCGCTCAGCTTCCGTGGGAACGAGAACCTCCGCGTTCCCGCCGTCGTTTACTGTCCACCCCCTGTTTGCTATGTCTGGCCTGGTGGCAAGAGAGGGGGGGGGGCGGTTCGAATTTTCAGTGGGGCGTGTTAGGCGCATACACCGAATGCGCTCCGGTTTTAACATTGCCTTTCTAGTATCGACGCGCGTGACGCGTGAGCGAGTGAATGATTACACGTCCGCGGATTCAGAAAGCTTGCCAAGAACGTTGGGTCAGGATCGGGTCTGTATTGTCGACTCCAGCAAAACGGACGGCACCTAGCGGGAAAACACTGAACTGGCTCGTTTAGGTCCTTTCACGATTTCTAATCGTCTCTTGGAGCTTCCGTGTTTACATGTTGTCGGTGGTCGGCGCGATAGAACAGTTGTCTCGGTAAGTCTGTCGTAACTCTAGTATCAGATTGCAACTCGGGTTGCTCTGAGTTACAACCTACGCAACCGCGTGAACCAGACATAGAACGTTTTCCGAAACTACGTTCGTGTGCCCAGTTTCAGATATGTACGTTTAAAATTCGAATTTTGCAAGGCGTGTCAAATGTGCTGGTCGCTACGGCCGCTCCCAGTACATGATGACGTATTCGAAAAGGGATTTTCAGAAATCCCTTTTAAAAGGTTTTCTAACCTAGTGACTGGAAGCTCGGTACAGTCATACCGGTGCTGAAGCCCGGTAAAACTTCTGTTAACAACTACAGGCCAATCTCATTACCATCACCATAAACTTCTTGTACACATAATTTGCAGCAATATACATTCTTCTTCATGAAATTACAACCTGCTCTACAGCCCTCAGTACGGCTTTCGTAAAGGGTTGTCCACCATCACCCAGCTGGTGGAAGTGGTGCATGATTTTTCTGAAGTTCTGAACCGTAAGGGCCAGGTCGACGTTATTAATGCGAAAGCATTAACCATCCAATGGCGCGAACCGACGTCATCAGCTTTGAAGCCGCGCCAAACGGCCCCTTCACCTGCCCCAAATGTCGCCTGTAGCAGAAATCTGATGGATTATGCTCCTATTGACTAGCGCGCGTCATCAAGGAACGAGGCTCCCATTGACTCTCGTGCGGTCTAGTTCCAAAAAACGCCACCAGAGAAGCCATCTCCATGGCGGCGCAGCGCACTCAGCGGCCCGGTCGCCGGTAAAGGCCCTGTCACACCAAGGCAACACGACGGCAACAGCAACACAACACGTTGTCCAACAGTCGGGCAACTTGTTGCTCGCTCCCCGTGTTGTCCGACAAACCTGTCACATCGCGGCAACAGCAGCACAACATGGACGACAACTAAAATGTTGCCTCGGTATGACAGCTTTCGGCAACAAAAACAGCAGCAACTTGTGTTGGACAACGTGTGTTGCCCTGATCGCTGGCTGGGCGAATTTCGGGCCGGCAACACGGCAACATATATATATATCTCGAGGCAGGGAGAGTCGCGATATTACTTTATTATTTAAGTATACGCTTTCTCAACTCCCAACTGTCCCATCCATATCGATATCGCTATTCGAACTTGCTTGCCGTGCTTGCCGCACTGCCGCTCTTTGCTACGAAGTCTTTCTTCAAGATGCCGTCGCCGTCAAGCACCTCGTCCTCCGAGGAATCTGAGATTATCGCAATGATTGAAGAAAGAAGATTCTTGTGGGACGTGAAAGATAAATGTTATCATCGTCGCGACGTGAAGGAAAGAGCCTTCAGCGACATTGCTCAAGCGATGGGAACCAAGTTTACGGGTATGTACAAAAGAAAAAATCCCACGTGCATTCACGCTGTCACATCGCGCCCGTATTTTCTCGTAAAGCGCACATTCAACGTAACGGTGCTTGCGACCGAGATAACTAGATATTGCACTCTATTATTTTGAATATCTCGAATATCACACATCGTGTGCTTCTGTAGTGGACCATGTGCGTGCGCTCGCGCCCGCAAGCGGGGAGGCGGTTTTGGTCGCCTCCACGCCTGCAAGCGCGTTGTTTTGTTACGTCTATCGTTTGTGGTGCCTTCTAGGCAGACTTCTCTATTTGCGAAACTCGCCTCATGACCTACTTATATCCTCTGCTACTTTGTATCTTTATTTATTATTTTTTAAACAAATTATTGGTTTTGCTAAAAAGAGCCGACAGCAGTATTCTACAGGTTACTTACATGTTGTTGATTATTCAGAGCGCATGAAGCTCATTTATCAACCATAAATGACAGGCTTGATTGTACTCGTAGATCTGTTTAATGTATAATGGCTTTCGTTTTATGCAGGGGAGGCAATCAAGAGCCGCTTTTCAAACCTGCGCTCCCAATTCAAGAGGGAACACAAAAAAGTGCAGTGCTCTGAAAAATCCGGGACAGGCACCGAGGATGTGTACGTCCCAAGATGGATACACTACCCGGAGCTGCTCTTCCTGCAGAGTGCATGCCCTCAGCACGGCAGTGAGTCGAATATGGCTCCTCCAAGTGTAAGTAATATACAAGAGCAGCATTCAGTCACATGTTTATTTGTACATAGAGAACCTCTTTGTTCAGGTACTTCCATGGTTGAGAATGATTGCTCGTCGTTTCAATGGTCACAAATGCAGAACTTAAGGCTTTACCATATAAATATTAAAATCCTACAAACCACATCTTCAAATCGGACAGTGCTCACAGTTTGCCCCCATTTCATGAAAAATACAATGAGATAAAAGGCATGCTTCACTTATTTGCTTGAAATAGCAGTGCTGCGGAAAGAAATATTTCACTAAAAAATTAAGCACTGTATCCAAACCACCAAAAATATGTGCAAAGCGTCTACATACTACAGCAACTATCAGAGGATGTAATTCCAGGTTTATATTACTTGTCAGACCAAAGCTTTGCACTAGGGAATTACGGGTGCTAATGTGCAGCAGAAAATTTGTAGCACAATTAGAATTTTTTTATTAACATGTATGGGTGTAGAACGTAATGCATCTCAAAAGTTTTGCTAGGCGCTATACGTCATCAGCCCTGACCAATAGACACCATGAATAGCATGCGGCGCTGGGTCATGAGCCCTTTTTAAAAACCTAAAATTGATTGCCAGTATTTTTTTTTGCTTTCTGTATTTTTATTTAAAAGAAGTACTAAACAACAAATAGTTTTCAATGCATGTGGAGAAACTTATTAGGGTCAAGAAACTTCTCTATACATTCTGTACATTAATTTTCTACAAGCGAAAACGTTTTCTCATTAATGTGATCGTTTTTCCACATTTACAGGCAGAATCAGAATCTCCACCAGATGAAGACGATAGCCCTTGGGGGCACTTGGAGGGCAGTGAGCCTGTCGATCCCTCAAGTCTTGACCTAGAGGATCAGGCCAGCAGCCAAGGGACGAGTCAGGGGACCAACCAAAGAACCAGCCAGGGTGGCGCTACCGGTAGCCCCCATGGATCCTGCGTTGAAGGGGCGAGCACCAGAGGGGTGGCCATCAAAGCCGGGCCCCAAAAGAAAGCAGCCCGAGGACTGCACGGCCGAAAAAAACTGCTGCTGGAAACAGCTGTGCAGACATTAAATAAGAGCTGCGCAGCAGCAGCAGCCAGAGACGAGTGCGACGACTTTGGCGTGTCGATCGCCCACGCACTCCGCCATGTGCCACAAGGCGCTCACAGGCAGATGGCGAGCTTGCTGGCGTACGAGGCTGTTGTGAGGTACAACCTCAACCTCAACACCAGCCCAGAAATTGTACAGGTGGCACCTGAATGAATATAGGTAAATAAATAAAGTGGGCTGGTGCCTGTTCCTTGGTACGAAAGTTGCTGCCATATTATACTTGTCTGTTGCTTCAAATTGGCTATTGAACAAGGCCTCTGCTTCCTTGCATATTGCTGTTTGCTTGTCCCACACAACATCTTGTCGCTTTGGTCAGTACTAAATTGCCTATTAGATTTACAAATTCAATTTGGCTCAGAAATGGAAACCTCTTAATTCAGGCATTTCCCATCAGGCAGCGCAAATCAACAATGTACAAATAGAGACTGCTAGGCCTATGGCCAGAGGATGCAAGCTGGGGCTAGAGTTGCATGGTGCTTGCAAATTATGTATTGCATGCACTGCTGCAGCTCATATCTTAAAACTTTCTGCCTAACATGCAGAAAGTGGATGCCATCTATTAGCCACTGCATCAATTAGTCAACAGTGATATCTTAGTCTCATTTTAAACTTGTATTCAACATGAGGGCTCTCTTTATTACAAGTATTTTGCTGTGAGGCTGTGTTGACCTCGAGCTGATGGGACACTGCATGCTAGGTCGCACGTGAGCGCAGGTGCACAGGCAGTACAATTTCAGGGATTCTATGACAGGCTGCTCGACGATCCAGCCAGTTAATGACTAAATAATGTAAATACATGTAGATCATTTTCTCCTCTACATACTGATGACCCGAACCAAGCCACACCAGACCTCACCCACTCGCTGCCGTGGATTCGCAGTCCCTGACCGAGTGAAGTTTCACACAATATTACGAGATTCTGAGATGACAGCGGCTCTTCCGGGACCCCGACAGTATTGGGGGCCACGACTATGAGCAAGAAGTTTCCCGAGTTCTGGTCGTCAGCAACAACCGCGGCTCGCACTCGAATTGAAATGTGGGTCAGTCGCTTTGAAGTCCCACAAATGATCACTACCGACAAAAGACATCAATTTAAATTGACACTGTTCAAAACTAGTCACTGGATCTGGTAAAGCAGCGCCATTGCCTTCCCACCTGCTATCCGGACACAAACAAATACCAACATACAGACGACAAAACCCCTCAAGGTGATTGGCTCATCGCTGTCGGTTGCCATGGTGATCGCCATTTTGGACCCTTTCAAAGCTTCGAAAGGGTCGTTAAAACCAGTCGCACCAAGATCGCTATGGAGCATCATCGTACTGAAAGCGTTCCTCGGCCAATATAAGCTTCTTTGGCACTGTGCATGCAATAAACTTATCGCTCATGCTTATTTCTCTAGATCTCTTATAATTATGTTGCTCTTCTTGCATGTTTCAAGACAGTAAAATTATTTTTAAATGCCCCCAGGCACCAACGGGGCGTGTGATGCCGTACAGCTTCTGTACCGCCATTACACAGAACGGCAAATAGTAGTTCGATGGGTCTACCCTTTAATGATAGGACGGATGCAGGTAAGCTGCTGATTTGCATCCATGTTCACAAACCCAGTCGTGAGAAAATTTCACATGGAATACCACAAAGAAATGACAGCGTGCAATGACGTTGCCTGTGCGTACTAGTGTCCAACCTATGAATACCCGTGTGCACGGGCATTTACCCCCTTTACATAATTTTTCACCACAACCCCCCCTTTCCTGAATACCCAGACCGGGTATAACAGGTGTCATCCAAATGTGTTATTTATGGCCTCCTACAAATATTGTGTGCAACCCTCAAAGAGTAGTAAAAGCATGCAAACTGTTTTTAATTAGTACCTTCTTAGGCAACCATCCGCCACTGCCAGCTCACTTGTCCCTCGTTGACGAAGTACCGTGTGTACAGCTCCCGCACTGCTTTGGCGTCATCACTGCTGTTGCTTCCTCCTCTTCGAAACCGCCTCATGGCTCCAGCGGGAGTCACACCCTGTCTCCATGAGCCGTTCCTTACAGTTCCTGCAGGCCATCGAAACAGCATTGTTGAACCACACACATTTATGATGAGTTTCACTACTGTAAGCATCTTTATAAAACTCAGTTACTAGCAATCTTTATCAACCCTTTCCATTCACCACATCTTTGAAAGCTTCGAAACAAACAGGTACCTGAGAGAAAGGTTACTGCAGATTGCTCATGCAGCAGACACATCCTGCCGAAATAAACGTAGGTTGTGGGAGACCAGATAACAATTCTCTCCTGTGTGCTATTAACTCGGCAGGACAACAACAGGACTGTGTTCCAAATCTCACCTAGCTCGGCTGTCTGCTGTCAGCGGGTAACGCTACCCGACAATAAAAGTAAAATACAACTTGATTATGAAATCTTCGGATCAATTACTAGATTCGATTCCCTCTCAATTAGCTTCGCTTTTGGCAGAAAGCTAACATAGCAGACGAGCCCAGTTCTCACTCTTTTCTGTCCCTCTAACTTTCTTCTGCTTCACCTTGACTCTGTTATGATCCATCACGCCTCTATGGTTGCCGATCGGCACTCAGAAATAGAAAAGCATCTTATGACTACTGTAAAATACCCGGCAAGCACCCACTTTCGTACAAGTGCCCACTAGTAACATTTCCAACACTTCAGAATTCTGCAAATTATATGTTAAGCGCCTACCCCTCCAAAGCGCCGGCATCAGCAGAAATATTTACCCCTCTCCAGCAGCTATGAGACTGCATTTAGGATATAACATTGGCTCAAAACATACTCACCAGACAGGATATTCTCAGCATCCAGGCTGTCCGGTGGGGTGTAGAGCTGCCGTGTGGTCCTCCTGGCTCGCAGAAAGTTGTGAAGAGCCACTGTGGCCAGCACAATGTCGATGGCTCGGTTTGGATTGTGGCGTAGAGGAGATCTGAAGATTTGCCAGCGATTGGCAAGCACGCCAAAGGCATTCTCTGATGTGCGTCGTGCACGTGACAGCCTGAAAGAAATTATGAGGTTATTATTTAGGGTTGTGCGAATATTAAAATCTTTCGAATATCGAAGCGAATAATGCCATATTCAGTTCACACTTTGAATAGAATATGACTATTTGTCAACTTCAAATGTTTTCAAAGTATTTCAAAATAAAAAATGGATATGCGAGCCCCGAAAAGAAAAATTGAGATGCTCCACCGCAATGCACTGGCATAAACTGGTGAAGCTTGACATATTCGCGAGCATGCTGGTGCAAAGCATTAAAGCTTGATGCGCCCCTGTGCAGCAGAAGTCTTATGGCATGGAGGCACATGATAATCGTAAGATAAGTTTTCACAAAAAGAACTAGCTTTTAAGTATAATGGCGGTGACGAGAGTTTCTCTAAATAAACTGATAATATTTGAATACTGCCACAGTTTTGCATGGGCTTTTAGCTCACATGTAACTGATTCTTATTCTTGCAACCGTGCCCCCTATGGTTCCAAAGTCTCAGTGAATTTAAGAGCAACAAGTCTACATTATACCTGTTGCCCATTGTTTTTTTTGATGGCCTAGAAAAGCACATTGAGGAAGTCTTCGGTAGCCAACTCTTCTTTCAGTGTATATTATTCAAGTTCTATATCTGTATCTGCTATTTTGTCTGGTTTCCTAGTGGTGATTACAATTGACCATTTCTATGGAAATTATGCACTTTGCTTCGAAATTATTCGCTTTGATTTGAAATTATTCATACAAATTTACTATTCGCTTCGTATCCGCTTCGAAGTAAAAAATCACTTCGCACATACCTATTGCTATTGATCCAAGTAGTGTGTTGGAGTCCTCCCTTTTAACTATGAGATTACTTATGGAGGTTGCCCAAGATGTATAACTCAGAAACTTGATAATGCCATTCAGGCATGTGCAGGAATAGTGCAGGGTTGCACTTACATTAAAGACAATGTCCTTTGCACAATACTTCTTGTTCGTGCATGTCACTTCAAGTCTTGATGCAATCAGTTCCTCGAACATATCATGCCATCTTTGTATGTTGTTGTCTGACCCTGTACAAGCCTTCGTCAACCAATGAATCTGCACACTTCGTATGTTTGCTTATGCTTGCAGACACTGAATGCTTCTAGAGCAATCCGAGTAAGGCTTTAAGTGCATGCACAACTGTGAACTCAACAATATTTAGGCCTGACAATAACACAAATACTACATAAAGCAACAAATATATTGGATATAATGAATGACTATTCAGGACTTGATTGTAGCCTCATACTCCAGAGGCATACATAGTGCGAGCCTAGGCCTCATTTTGGTGATGGGTTAAACATAAATATTGTACTTACCTGTAGTTGAAGAGCCGCTTGTCTGTGGTCAAATCAGACACGGGGTATGGCCTCATCAGGTAGGGTTTGAGGCCAAAGCCCTCGTCCCCTACGATGACGTAAGGCGCCACCTCTCTTGACCGCGGAAGCAGCTCTGCCTGAGGAAGCATGGGCGGCTGCCTCTCTAGCGCCTCTTTGAGTCTGCAGGCACCCCAGATGCCACTGTCATTCATTCGGCCGTTGCGGCCAACATCCACAAAGATGAAGTTCAGCTCCGCATCAACCAATGCCATTAGCACGATGCTAAAAAAGCCTTTGTAATTGCGGAACTGTGCGCCAGATTGATGAGGTGGCACAAGGGCGATGTGCTTTCCATCCAATGCCCCCACGCAGTGAGGGAACTGCCAGAGGTCCTGGTACCCTTGTGCGACAGCCTTCCACTCAGCAGGGTTGCTGGGTACCTGCAATAATAGGTAATTTGTGCTCACGTTTATTACAGCTGCTCGTGTGTTGCACCAGCCTGGGCATAAAGGCCTGCTTGCAAATTCATACTTTAGTGCAATGCGTTCATTACAAAAAAGCAGATGCAGAATGCTCTTCAGACAGGTAAAAGCACTGAAAATAGACAAGGACAGATGACGGAAACGACACAAAGCACACTCTCAACTAAAGTTTACTTGTAAACAACATGAATGTATACACCAGGGGTAGGCAACTGGCAGCTTGCAATACAGTTTTATGCAACCTGCAACTCAAAATCAACCCCCACAAAAAAAACTAGAAAGAACAACAGTACAGTTTCGTGCTTTTAATTGAAAGAGGTGAGCCACTACAGGAGCTTTCATTCTAATTGGGTGTAGGATTCTATTATTGTATGATTAAAAGGGAATAGGAGGAAGTCACAAAGAAGTATTTCTCACCTCGAATATAGTTTGAATATAGCTCCCCTCAGATTTCAGCTCAACAATTGCGAGTACCACTGGTTACATATGTTTTCTGGTCGTCAGACTGGTGGTGACTTTGGACTAAGGCTTGCTTTATACACAAACTCAACTCTGTTACGTCACGCCACGGTGGTGGTGCGTTGGGCGCACTTCCGGTCTGGGGCGGTGGGCAGATGTCACCGTGCGAGACATGCATTCCTGTTTTCTTTTGGAAGAAACCAGACAAAAAATCTGCCTTCTCGTCAGAACGTCGCGACAAGGGCTGTACCAAAAGAGTCTGGAAAGGTGTGAAGATCAGTTTTCATGTATTTCTGCCTCCTCCGTTCGTTCAAGAATGTGAATAGTAGCCGTGAAAAGGGCAAACCAGATGCTGTCGAACTACGATTGCTTGTGGGAGTAACAGTTTGGGCTGAATTCACAGATACACAAGGTCGCCAGATGTATTTGTTTTGTTCCAACATGAACGAGGGAAAACCATCAAATTGTCCGGACCACCCGCGGGTTCAGTGCGTCTTCAAATTCAAACGGCCGCCTGATCGTTCGAGCTGTCGTCTGCTCTTTCAAACTTGTCTGCTTTTTGTCGTCTACTCGTTCAAACAAAAGTAGCCCGTAAACCAAACTTTGACCCGGTGATTGTGATAAGAAGTAATCGCAGGCTTCAAAAGACTTTTAAGTAGGCTCGGTGTAAACAGTAGATACAAAATGTTGATCATTGGTACCAGTCGCCATCACCGACTTGTTACGCCTGATTCACTCTGTCTGTTCCAACTATCGTCCTCTCTATGTTTTATACTTTATGTTTTCTAGTACATCTTACCAACACGCTCGTTAGGAATATAAAAATATGTACAGTACTAAAAAATGATAAAATGCAATTTTGAATAAAATCACTTTTAGATAAAAGTGCCGAGCATGATCTGTTAAAGCTTTGCATACCTTTAAGAAGTCGTCCTTTAGGGCGCTGTAAATTGCCGGGCAGACCTCTGCCACAATCGTCGAGACGGTGTTATGCGCCCTGCGAAACTGGAATTGTAGCGACATCTGGCTGTCCTCTGAAAATAGACAGAAGATATAATGAACAGATTAATGACATACGTCTATAAATGTGATGGCCTTCATTTATGTGGACCGCAAAAAACTGGAAGCTGCTCAGGTGAAATCAACGACTTTCGCACCAACCAGTGTACAGGAGGATTTCTCTGTATGTCGGCTTTGAAAGTGTGCATTTCAAACCTATCAAAAGTTTGCATCTTTAGAAGAGCCTTAGCCATGTAGATGTGAGCGAACGTTCAATAAAGTCTATCGTAGTTAATGAGCAGAACGTAAGGGCGCAAGTGAGCTGGTGTATATTAAACATTTTAGTGAAAAACGGGTTTTTCACTAAAATGTTTACGAAGTGTCTAGCGTTACGTCCGACGTAACCCAAGTTACGTCCAAATCTCCGCCTTCCCTAGGTTCACGGGGGAGAGAGAGGAGGGCGGGGGGAGGGTTAGGTATACGCGTTTCAGTGCTCCGTCCGGACGTAACGCTAGCCACAGCGAAATGTTAATCATAGTTCATGTTCCACCGGCCACATTGTGCGACTATGCTTCATTTCACCCCATGACATGCTAGAAGCCGAAGCTATGGGCCACCAGAACAAATCACGAGCCAGTTAAAAATCATGTGGTGTATTGGTCCGATATGCGTATTTCAGCAATATGCCACGTGGAATTTAATTGGCTCATAAGCGGTTCTGGCAACCCGTAGGTTTGGCTATTAGTACATCATAGGGCAAGATGAAGCATAATTTCTAATTGTTGGACTACACCTCCCAAAAATAGAGAAAGGCGGCGATAGACAATTTATTAAATACACTCAGCGATGGAGTAGGCAAGATAAATCTGAACCACTTCAAACAACAGTTTTTTCATTCTACAGCTTCACGAAACATGCAAACATTTGTTGCCACGCTTTTAGCGCGAGCTTTGTTCCTTCGCGCTGCGGCATTGCATCAGCTTCGAGAAGTATGGACAGTCAACGAAATAACACATGCTGGAGATGGAGCGTCCGAAACACATATTCCGCGTCCCGCGCATCGTGTCCTGTCAGAGAGTACGGTTGAAGCTACGTGCGAGCGAAACCGACGCTACAAGCCCGGACATTTCGTCCTTAACGACGGTCGCACTGCAGGAATGCACATGGTGACGTGTAGAAGGTAAATCTGGAGCTTTACATGCCAAACCAACGACGGGCATCTGGCACGCCCCAGAGAGGGACTGAGGATTAATCGGGATTACCTGGGGATCTTTTGACGTGCAACCGGAGTCTCGATTACATGGCGCCTTCTCCGCAATAAGCCTCGATCGTATCGCGGGCAGCTCGCCCGAGGTTCTAAACTGCCAGCTGGGGATCGGCAATGCTAATTCGCATACTCAGCATTCACGATCAGCGAGCGAAGCTCGCTTTTGTGCTTCTGCTACGCTCGCATGTAAAGTGTGGCACAGTGTGGAGGCGATGGAACAACTGAACAGCCAAAACTTACCCGTGGCAAGGTAGCGCAAGGTGATGGCCAGTCGCTCTCCGGCCGGGACACACAGTCGAAAATTGGTGTCCTCCTTTTCTATCAAAGGTCGCACCCTTGAGAGCAGGTCTTCAAAGGATCCGGTGTCCATCCGGATCCATCGTCGGTATGCTTCTGTATCTTCTAAAGCTAACTCTCGCATGAGGTTCTCATAAGCACCTTGCTGGCGCACCCTTAGCAGCCATTTACTTGTCCATTGAGAACGTGGCTTCTTGCGCAGCGGCGTCTCATCGTCGGAGTCGATGGCACAGAGAAGGGCCACAGCAGCAGAGGCAGCGGTTGCTGTCGCCTGCGCTCGCTGATAAGCCATCGCGCAACGGTCGAACAGCCGGCGGTACGAAAGGGCACCCGAGAGCAACGTAAACAACGATGGCGGAGCCTGGAGTCACGCGCACGACGAGATGAAGCGTGACCGGCGCGACGGGCGTCCAAGGCGTCACGTGACCAGTGCGAGCTAGTTGGCAGGAGAGGAGGCAGCCGCCCAACATGCTTTCTCGGTGTGACAGGTTGTTGCCTGACTGTCGGACAACAAGTCGCCAAATGTCGTTTCCGGGCGACGGCAACATGTTGCCCGACTGTTGTTGTTGCCGCGATGTGACAGGGTCGCCGGCAACACAACTTTCTCGTGTTGCCGGATAGAGTTGTCCAACTGTTGCCTCAATGTGACAGGGCCTCAAGAGGTGCGGCTGTGCGGGCCTGACGCAGAGCCCGCTCGGCCAAGCTCCGGGGAGGTGCACGGCTGAGCTCAGCGCGGCGTGGCCACTTCACGAGAGCGCGCGCTCGGCCGGCGAAACCTGGCCGTCCACGCCACTACACCGCAGACGAACTAAGGGGAGCGAAAGAACGGCATCCATGCGCTCGCATTCACAACCCATAAGAAGTGCTTAGGTGTCCTCAGATTTTTTTTTTTTAGACCTCAAGAAGGCGTTCGGTAAAGTTAACCACAGGAAGGTACAAATTAAATTAAAACCCATGACAAAAAAAATCCCGGCATCGTCCAGATGGATAGAGATATGCTCCTCTACAAAAGAAGGCAATTTTTGCAGTAATCAAAGGTGTAAAACACTCCGATATGAGCGATGTCAAGTCGGACATTCTACAAGGCACTGTCTTCGGACCACCGTTTTTCTCACTGTTAATCAATATTGTACCGTCAATCTAGCGGTTAAGGTAACACTGTTCGCAGTCGACTCTAGTTTGTGTACCGAAAATAAAGACGCCCGCCGATAAATTTAACTTAAATACATCTCAGCCCGCATTGGCCAATGGTACAACACAATGGAAAGTCATTAATATTAAGAACGCCGTCTGTATGACCATCACGCATAAAAACAAACCCTCTAAGTTTGCATACAATCTCGAAGGATACCCGCTTGCAAGGTTAAGTTACAAATATTTGGGCGTGTCTATCTCGCACGATCTACGTTGGGGAACCCATATAAATATCCTTGTAAAGAAAGCGAATTCCATAATGTAGTTCGGCAGTCCTTGAAACGAAATTGCTAATGCAGAATGTACGCATATAAAACCCTCATACGTCCATTGATAGAATATGCATAGGATATCTGGGATCCTACATTATTCAAGACGTCCATAAATTGGCAAGAAGGCAGCGGCTTGCTTTGCATTTTATTTATTTTAAATATCGTTGACTGGACTCCAACGGCACTGTACTCGAAAGCTATCTTCCGGTACTCAAGACGTAAGAAAAAAAAAAGGTTCAAATGACTTACGCGATTTTATACGACTCCTGCTGATTGATAAAACAGCGTACCGCCGCCCCTGATGTATCTCGGAATTACTCGCAACAAACATAGCCGTACCCTTTTCGTCAGCCCCAATGCTTCAATGACTCTTCTAAATATTACTTTCCCCCCTTAACTATCAGCGACTGGAAATCTCTCCGTGAAGATGGTAAGTTCCCAGTGTCGTCTCGCTTGAATCGTTATGTTAATTCACTGCGTCTTATAACGCATCTCGTAGGGACTCTTTAAAATAAAAAAAAAATTAAGCATTTCTTTTTTTTTTATTGTGTGCGCTTTGCTTTTACCGTTTGTGCGCTATTTTTACCGGCGTTCATTGAAATATTGCGGGATTCACTGTATTTGTTCCGGCAGTTTTGCCGACCCATCCGAAAATCTGCTAACAGCCTTTTATATGGTGTTTTTTTCTTGTTCCAGTGAGTGTTGCTGTTTTTTATTTTGTTTTTTGTATTTTGCCAGAAAGTGTATATGCCCATTCCTGTCACAGTTTTGTTTTTATTTTGCCAGAAAGTGTATATACGCCCATTCTTGTCATAGTTTGGCATTTTGCCAGAAAGTGTATATGCCCATTCCTGCTCGGCAGTCCCATCAGGGGGTAGTCCTAAGGCTAGCAGCTTTTGCCTCCACCAGAGGGTCGAACCGGAGTTTTTAACGGTTCGGTTCGGGGTCGTGTTCACGGCTTTCGGTTCCGTTCCGGCTGAGTTCCGGGGAGCAAGAAATAACTATTCAAACCGGTTCGAACTGGTTCGAACCGGTTTGAACCGATAAACTGAGAATATATTTTTCGCGTTGTTTTGGGGAAATGGGGACATTTTCCGCCGTGAAACGGGTAACTATATAGCATGTTTATCGTTGATGCAATCCACTTTTTATTTTCCGGGGCCAAAAATAATAAATTGCGTTCCTTAATTTTACCGTAACAATAAAACAAAACACAAAAAAAAACTTCAGTAATTATGCTGGTATTAACCCGAGACTGGGGCAGAAGAAGGATTTTTTTCTTCAGTGCAAGAGAAAGTAACAGGGACAGACAGCGTGTCTACCTCAGCTAATAATTTTATACAACCAACCTCCTTATATACAAAACTACAACCGCCAGAAAACCACCAAACATCGGTTCGGTTTAGACAAAAAAAAAAAAAAGCTTCCAGACAGCTAGAGGTCACAAAAATATAAAATGATTTTAAACCGCACACACACACACACAAACACACAGTGATACCGTTGATTGGTTTAGACCACGGTCTCAAAAACGCGGCCCGCGACTCGTTGGAACGCGGCCCGCAGGCAGCCAGCTACGAGTCACGGTTCCTATGCGCTAGAAATAGCATGCGCCATAGTGATCTCATCTCGTCGATTCATTTTCGCTCGAAACGTAGCTACACTCTTTGAACATATTCACATAGTTTACACTTGTCTGGGTTAATTTGCTCCTTGTTTCGCTTTTGCTTCACAGCTTTTTTTAATGTACAACAATGCCGCTACTAGGCTGTAAGTGCGAGCTCTTCCTTGAAGGATGCATCTCGGCTGCGCGAACCGTACATTAGCAGGGGCAGTTGCCAAAGATAAAGTTAGGAAGAAGGAATTTTCGCCTTAAAATAAAACATCACGATTAAAAGAGGTATTTGTTCAGAGTGTTATAATAAAAATCGCCAGTAAAGCAAGAACTGTCAAATTAAATTTTCTTCTTTCTGACTCATGTTGACTTTGGTTAGTTGCTTAGTGAATTAAGCAACGGGAACGACAGTCCATTTGCTTTCTTGTTTTATTAAAAATGGCAGCACATTGGCGGGGCGGCGTCGTTTAAATTCTTATCACATTAGGTCAGGGCCCAAAGTAGTCATATAGCAAATCTAACCTGAAGATGTCACTGGCAAAACCGTGAGTTTACAAAAAGCATAAAGCACGAGGTCTGTCCTCTTTATAATCTTTAACCCCTTACACCCCCATCTTAACTTAACCCTCGACCTTTCCGGTGTGTGCTATCTGGCCCTCACACTTAAATGAGGTTGAGACCACTGGTATATACAAAAAGCTTCTGAACTCTTATCTCAAAAACCACGATAACAAAAAAAAAAATTATCTGTGACACACAGTTAACATCAATCACATTTGGACCTCGGCTTGCACGAGCTCGAAACTTCACGAAATACTGCCTCGGGAGGCTAATGTTATATTAGGTTTTACGTGCACTTGTTTTGGGCCCCTCACTTTACACTTTAATGACGAAAATAATCCCTGGAGAAGGGATAACTCCTTCTTCAGAGATTATTTTCGTCATTCTCGTCCAGCTCGCTTCCACCTTTGCAATTAATTGCATTATAACCATAACCTTAAATTGCAAGCTTCCTTTGTTGTCGTTAGACTGGTGGCAGCTGCTAAAACCCGTTTGCTCTACTGACGTCTAACCCCTGGTTAGCTCAGTTGGTAGAGCGACTCCACTAGAAATGGAGAGGTTCCGGGTTCGATACCCGGACCAGGCGGATTTTTTCGGTCGCGCTCCAGTCACCTAGTTGTGTTTGGAGATTTGTGTTTGTCCTTTGTCCCTCTTGTTCCCCTTCTCCCGGGAATTATTTTCGTCATTCTTGTCCAGCTCGCTTGCACCTGTGCATTTAATTGCATTGTAATCAAGACTAACTAAGATGGCGGAGTGACCAGCTGTATAAATGGACAAATAGTAATGGGTGCACCCATAGTAGCGGGCGGTAGCTTACACCACCTAGCCTACAATATGCGCAACCTAGCCCTGAATCTCTTTTGGTACTCGTGTAAACACCGCTAAAAAGCAACAAGGTATTGAACAAATATTGTACGATATACTTATAATAAAGAAAAGGTGTGTCTCCAGGTAAATCATTTTAACAATTATATAGACTGATCATGTGACACAATAAGTAGTTTTGTTTTAGCTTCAACTGGGTTCTAGAGGGTGGTGTAGCATCATCTCAATTCAGTTCCATCACAGTTCGGGCCGATAACTGTCGTAGACTCAACGACAGTTCAAAGCGCCCGTGTAACTAGAGTATTAGTCCACACAAACCGGTATTAATATTTCTTGCCCCGAGTTCTCGCCAGCCGAAGGAGCTCTTTATTCGCTGGTGTAAGGTTATTATTGAAGAATAGGTTTGGCTGACTTTCAGACTGACATGGCTTGCGTAGCCTTCCACATGCAGTCATTCAAGAGTTATTTATCGTGACAGAGGTGAAATTTATCAGAACAGTTGGAACTGAGGAAAGGTCGAGGGCTTTAATGCTTATAAGTTTTGTACTGTGTTTACATTCAAAAGCGTCCTTCCCGTTTAAGAGTGCGTGTATGATTAATAGTTTGTACAGTGCGTGAATGATCAGTAATTTGTGACCGACGCGGTTTCATTGTTTCACCGAAGTTGGCTATTTTCTCCAATGCAATTTCTTGACGAGATGCTCCATCAATCATATTTGTAGTGGAACTTCATGTATAGCTAATTATCTCTCATTGGCAAAACTTGGCGGCGCACTCGGTCGCTTCATTTCCTGGAATGCGGACATAACTAGGAACTCGGCATCATAAGATTATTTTAATATTGTTGGCTGTGGCCAAAGTATTACTTTTCTGTAGTTCAAAAGCAAGTGGGGTTGTAAGGCGATTCAATGATATGAGTACCGTTAGAGAACCCAAAAGAATCAGGGAAAACCCTGATCGGGGAAGGTTTGGTTTTTTGTCTAGTCAACAGCCAACAACAATTCATTGCGTTACTATGGTGGCTGTTGAGTTGATTATGTTTGGTTGCTCTACATATGGACCGATCAGAGCACAGCCCCCAACAGTCATTTTTTGTCTGACCTATATAAAAGTTTATATTCTCTTGATATTGGCTTTGAAGCTTCAAAGCTTCCCGCCTCGCCACGATGGAATAAGTGAGAGGTGTCTGAATGGCGACGCCTGGCCATAGAACACGTGTATCCAAGGTTCGCTCGTATTTCTGCCAAACCCCGTGAGATGCGCAACATGAAAGGGGCTCGAGGAACCGTCCCGAATCGCACACACGTTCAGCCGCGCGGCGCGTGACTGCGCCTGCGCGGGAGCCCGAAACAGACAGTGCCCATATCGGAAGATGTGCCAACCCAAAGTGAAATTTCGGCCCCCTGTCTGGCCTTGTTCAGACATCTCTCTCTTCCTCCACGATGCTCTTGACTCCATTCAGAACATTTTACTATGCTTAGTCAGTGTAAAGTCACAGTGAATGTGGCTAAAACGGGACTCGATGGCGCGTGCTATGGGGTTGTGGCCTGAAGAAGCTTTCCTGGACCAGTGGAAAGGAGATGAGCATGCTCTTCACACTTTCCTTTAACTCCCTTTCTTTCGACGAGGGGGGGGGGGGCATCCCTTTTCTCTGGATACGCACCTGCCATAGCGCACTCCCACAGCGCCTACAGCAGGGTCGTTCCGATAGCCGCCGTCAGGATTCCGGGGCGGGGGCACGAGCAAGTCGCCTTGCCCGCGGTAAAACTTGAAGTATAGGCACTGCCTCACTTGACAGGATCACCATTCGGACTTACAAACTCACCAAAAAAAAAAAAAAGGCTGCAAAAAAAAAAGAACGCTAAAAAAATTTGCAGAGTTTTGTGGAGGCTCTCTCCCAATCAGTCCCCGGCCACTGTCTTGTGCCGGCTTTGTGGTCCGCGGGGAATGGTCCGAGGTGTCTTTAGTAGGTTCCCTTGGAGGGACGGACGCGGAATTTCGTTATCCTCGAAGGGGGCCGGCGACAGTATCACCCTGGAGGGAGAGCAGCCTCCGTGGGGCTTCCTCCGCTTGCTGGAGCGTGATGGAATGCGCCAGGCCTCAGGTAGGGATCCGGGTAACACGCGATTCCCGCAAGCAGCAGCCAAAGTCTTCTTTACATTTTTTTGTTGTTATTAAA
>JAZHYW010040331.1:0-15483 GCA_037355805.1 Ixodes ricinus | reverse complement strand
CTTCATTAACAGATTTTTTAAGGTGCTCCCGATGTAGTAAAATAGACCATTTGCTATATTACCCAAGCATCAAGGAGAATGCAGGGATTGGTGTTCCACGCGCGCACGCCTTTCCCGTATAAAAGGTTGAAGTAAATAACAAAATAAAGTGTTGACAGAATGCGCGTGCAAGATGCCACTTGTTTTAGGTATTTGCTTTAGAAAAGTTGGCTACTGCTGACGCCAGCACGTGCGGCACGTGGAACTCCAATCTCTCGCATTCTCCTTGATGCTTTTGTCATATAGCAATAGGTCTATTACATCCCAGTCCCGACAAGTTTACTATAAAGGGGTCTACTCTGTTCTACAAATTAAGCTCATCCTGAGCAGATATGGAGGAGCAACGAAAGCCGTGACAGTGTTCTTTCTCGGTAATTGATTCTTCATTTTGGTCTTGCGTTTTTCTTCAAAGCATTTGTGTGATAACGATAGTTTTACACTTCATGAACCTGAGTCGCGGACAGGACAGGAACGGCAGGAAGGCTTTTGGAGTTGTCCCGCTTCTAGTGCGAGCTTCTTCCCTTCGATAATGCCTCGCTGACACCGAGCGAGATTCGTGTGGGAAGGCGGAGCTGGAGAGCCGGACTGGGCTGGAGGCCAAACTTTCAAAAGAGATTGCTTGCCGTTCTCGTCCTGCCAGAAATTTTCTAGGAAATCGAGGGGTTTGCCTGGCAGTTTGTATGCTCATGGGTTTGGTGCTCTTTTTTTGCAGGGATGTTGTGGACGAAGGCGGCTGGAAAGCGAAGCTTGTTATTCCCCCCCGTGACATGAGAAAGAAAACCTGGTAAGTGACGGGTCCCTCTTGGCGCTTTCTCGTGGAAAACGTACCCATTCGGCCAGTGTCCACAGACGGGAGTAAAGCTGGTATTCCAGTGTCGAACGAGGGACAACGTTGGGAGGGGAGAGCGCAGGAAGCGGTTAGCGGAAGCCTCTTTGGGAGCGGAGTGTTGGCCGACGCAGTAAGGCTACTTCAGTTTTGAGGACTTGGAAAGCTGGATGGAATATTTTTATGTAGGCAGAGTGCTCTGCGGGGTCGAGAACAGTGCAGTCAAACCTCGATGGAATGAAGTTGGTAAAAATCGGAATTTACCTGGTTTACATTAAAATTTCAGCTCATAGAAATTCGGAAGGCTAACGTTAAAGAAAGTTTCCACAAAAGTTTCTCTGGTGCACAAAACTCGGAGGACACCTTTATTTCGGTTGAAAGTAGTCGGTCACCTTTTTCTGGGCCACTCTTGGCTTTATTATTGGCATCGCACGACGTTTGCATAGCCAGATGGCCTGCATCGCGTCTTTGTCTTGCTGTGTGATCGCAAACCGCCTCAAGACATTGATCACGTCCACCACCTTGCGGTTACTGGACAAATAACAGGTGTCTTGCTCATCAGGCTTTTCCTGTCCCGTCTTCCCTGTCCTGCGAGTTCCCACGAATGTCGCTGGCTATCGCCTCGTCGTTCACCTCCTCCGTCGCAATGACAGCAGAGTCGGTGTATAGAAAGTTGAGGTTGACGTTGTCAGGGGTAGCTCCATCGCCTTCGAGGCTCCATTGCCCAGGACAACGAGAAACGCACGCTTTAGTTGGGCCTCGAAACAAACTGCACAGCACGAACAAAGCCAACGGACGAAACGGCGGCGGCTCTAGTGTCCTCCAGTAGCCGTTCTGCTACACCACACTCGCCAGATTCGGCCCGTTTCACCCTTTGTACTATATCGGGGGCCCGTTACAGTGCATGTGCTTCCCAAAATCTCCTTTGGGACCCAAAAGTTTGTGACAAATTGTACATGAAACTTCGTTACATCGAAATTTCAGCAAACGGGACTTCTTTACATAGAGGTAAAAAACACATGGAGTGCATACACATGCAGTTAGAAAAAGTTGTGTACTCCGTTACATTGGGGGGTTTCGTTGCATAGAAGTTTGTTACATTGAGGTTTGACTGTACTTAAACTAGAACTGGTTTTGCTGCAGTCTTGTATTTGCCGAAAACTACAGAAGTCGTACCGAAGCCAGGAATTCGGTGTGAGGCACGTTGACGGGAGTCGCTCCTTGCGTAATATCTTCCTTCAACTATGCATTCTGTTGTTGAAACTAGCACATTTTTGGTGCTCTAGTTTTCATAAAAAGGTGTTTTGTTCGCAACTTGCTCTCGTCTGCTCATCATCTCCCTTGTGTGGATGCGCTTGGGAGACGGACGGGCCGCGGACATGTCGTCACGTGATCAATCCGTTGTGTGAATCTGCCATTAGCAGGTGTAGCAGTAAGTAGGAGCCTTGGAGCTTTGCTCTCCGATGTTCGGAGTGCAGATTTTTCATTTCTTTGAGTAAATCTGTGCTAGTAGAAGGCTATTGGCCGACGCGAGATGTCTTGGTGGCACCACTCTACGCGGGCACTTTCCTGTGACGTAGCTGGTGTGATTCGAGCAGGTGACGTGCCAAGTGATCGGATGGAGTGGTTATGTTAGTTAGCTTCCATGTCAAGTGATAACACTTTATTTTAAAGAATGTGTATGATATGTTAGGGTTTTTGGGTCCTACGGTGCGCTGCTGTGCTACCCACGCGCTTAATTTTTCTAGAAATGATAGATTTATTAGTTTTTAATGACCTTAAGCAAGTTTCTAATGGAACCCTTTGTTTACTTTTATCAATTTAAAAGTTAATGAACATACGTTGGTTAACTAAACTATAAAATAAATTTCGAGGATGGGATAAAGTATTTTAGTTCTGGATTTTACTACCATAAAATCTCCCAAGGACGGCCACCCCAAATGAAGAGATAAATTGGGAAAAACATAGGTGGGCTTTCTTTAGGGATGATACAGCAAAACTTTATAAAAAAGGTGATAAGACACTGCGCTACCTGCTACAAACCACATAAAACTGGAACTGATACCGCAGATTGCGGATACGGCAAATTTGTGTTTAATGATGTAATAAATACGCGGTAATTTGCTACGACATCCTGTGTCCTGGTAAATGGGGTTGCGGAAACAACAGATTTAGCTTTCAGTCATTTAAAAAGTAAATTGTGGCAGATTCTACCGCGCAGGTAAAATAATGAAGATTGAACACATACCTCATAGAACAGATTTTATGAAACGAACGCCAACACAAACATAAATGCCGTGCACTAGTCGCCGCTGTCGGAGTCAGGCGATGGTTCTTTGCTGTCCACAGAAGTGCTACCTGCTTTCGTCTAAAGCATTTTCAAGTGCCGCGCTTCTTGCGCATGTACGAGTGCACGACCGTCGGCTTTGGGAGGGTCTTCTTCCAAACAGCACCTTGCGAGCTCATCAGGTCGCTGGGATTGCGAGGCCACGTAGTGCTGCTTCGTAATCTTTTCCCGTCAGCGGGTTGGCCTTTCATTTAAGTAGAACCTCCTAGAGGATTTTTTTTTCCCATCTTAAAATGGCGGGCACAAGTCTGTAGGTGCGAGAGATGCAAACAAAAGCACGGGAACCCACTACGAATGCGCATGCCACGGGAACAAATACCGCAGATCGTGGACACAGCAGACTCACTTCACGGTGCAATAGACATGCGGGATCAACGTGCACGTGACATGAACCAATATCGCATGCGCAGATCAAGGACAAAAATGCGTGAACCAGCTAAAAACTCCCTTATCAGACGTACCAATACACGCAGATCGATTCCCGTTGGACATCGCGTGATGTCCGACGAAAATAGGGGTGGGCGATATTTCGTAATATTGATTTTTAGATATTCACCCAAAAGAATGGGATGGGCGATCTCACGGGGAAGGCTGCCCTTACACGATTTTACGGTAATTGTATATTGTTCAGTGGGCCAAAAGAGAGGGTAAAAAGTAAAAAGAAATACTCTTCGGTACAAAAATTTTAAAATGTGTTGGACCATTTCTTACTTTGTTTCCTTCGAAAGGAGGTGAGAAAGGGGCTCTCCGCCTTTTCATCGTGATGCATCTGCAGTGCCCTAGCATGTCGGCCGAATCCAGCTCGCACATTGGACACTAGCGTTGCGTCGCTGGACGTATGCGCTGGTCGACATCGATCTGTCGGCGAATATTTGTTGAATTTGCGTTCGTGGCCACGAGTGCCGTGACGGGCACTCGTCATCACTTCAGAGTGAGTTCCATGGCGTGCTTAAAGGGGCACTTGGGTTTGTAGGCTAACTTCAAAAGTACTAAAGCTAGGCTAATGAAATTTAAAGCACTTTTCTGCTTTATTAAGAAGGTAAACTGTAGAAATTTTGGAGCCTTTCTGATCATTAGTTTGTTAAATACGTTGATATGCATATTGATGGTTTGTGCAGGCTCCACAAATCTAATAACATTCTGCATCATGATGAAAGTTGGTGTCTACCACCCCAAGACATGACTCCAGGGGGTGAAACTATTGGCATATTTTTCAGGTGCATAGAAAAAAATTTTTGTCATGACAAAAATATTAGCACTGTACTCTCAAATTTCACCAAAAGTTTGTACAACTATGGTAAAAGCTAGAGGTCGTAAACTAATGATCTAATAGTTTCACCCCCTGCACATTTTATTTAGGAACAAGTCACAGTAAACAGAACTAAAATCGAATCAATAGTTTTCGAGATATCCCATGCACAAGCGAACCAGGTGGCGGAAAAACGCGTTTCGAGAAAAGCTACAAAGAAGACGAAAGTCTACAGTTTAGAGTCAAATCGTGTAATATTGTCTTAAAATTTATTGTGGTTGTTTAGGAGTCATATTTACAGAAGGAGACAATAGTAGAAGTTATTTAGGCAAAATAAAAAATATTTAAAAAAATTAGTTTCTGTGCACGTTTTGCCATTGAAAGTCAAAAATATATAATTTTCCGTCAGAAAGAAAAAAAAAGAAGACAATTCACCACAAAATCAGGCTAGCTTCGCATTAGGAGAAAGGACCTAGAAATTCTTCGCGGAAAACAATAAAATTGGACGAGCAGTGTTCAAGTTGACAAACACCAAATTGTGGAAAAGTGTGTTTTGAGAAAACAAAATTTGAAGATCAAGCCCCACATTTCTCACTTCCACCTCAGAAGCCCCCTGGGCAATAGTCTAGACTGTCTGCTCTGGCTGCATTCTTCCTGGTACCTGTTTGCAGCGATCTCTTTCTTTTTTGTGCATTCTTCAGCCTGAGTCTGTCTTTCTCTTGGGCCCTTTGCATAGTAAGTTTACCTCGCTTGAGATCCAGCTCTTCAGACAGTTCCTGTGCACTTCTTGCACAACCAGTGTTGAAGTGGCAAACAGCCTCTGCGACTCCGGTTTCCACTGTGAACAGCGATGCATAGTTCTTCTTTTCGAGGAGTGACCAGATGACTGAATGGAGAGATTCTGCCGAGTTTTGGGTCTTGGCTCCTGTGCACCTTTGCAGCAGTTCAGGATCGGACAGTCTCCTGTAAACAGGAAACATAGCCGTGGTCACATGTGGACGGAGCTTGTACTTGTGCGGTGGAGGTGCTTTTCCTTCAGCTTCAGCCCTGCGGTGTGCACACCAAGAGTCCTTGCCAGAAGGGCAAAGGTCATGCTGAGGGTCCTCGTCGGTTGATGCGACGTGGTGGAAGGTCGCCATTATTGCTTGCTGCATGTCTTCCACTTTGCTTGCATTGCTTTTCAAGGCCCAAGAATAATAGTTAGTCAGGCGCTTGATCAGGTCTTGTGCGAGACGTCCTTTTCCACCCATTGGTTGTTGAGTTTTGTTCTTTTCAACAAGCCCCCGGAGTGCTGAACCCATGCGCTTAGCAACATGGTTCACACATTCCTCTTTGGTGATTGGAAACAACCCATACACGTTGTCCTGGCAGAGAGCCTGGTGCGTTCTGCAATCCCCATCCGAGACGATCGTCGTGTATCTCAGCTCGTGGAGACTGAGAGACCTCCGGAAGAGAAGCAGCGCGGCTTCTACCTCCATTCTTCCGGCCTTCACGGTGGTGTTCTGTTGACACTCATGTTCCTCCTTCCAATCTTGGTACGTAGCGTCACCAGGCTTGGGGGCCAGTCTCGCACCCAAGACAGAAGTTTGAAAGCACGGCAGAGTCAAGTACGAGACCTGTGTAGTACTCTATAACAGTTCCCACACCAATACAAGAAGAGTGCCCTCGCTTCTTCCACGACCCATCATAAACAACAGTAATGTTCCCAGTGAAGGTAGGATCAAGCTCCTTGTACACGTCCTTCACAATGGCAGCAGCTTCTGCACAGATGGTTGCCGACATGGCCTTTGCTGCCTGCAGAAAATACTTCTTGAGGTGCTCTTGATAGGTTTTTTGATGCAGCCCCCTGTGTGAAACGTTCAGTGTGGCGAAGAAATCATTTAGCGCAGTTTGGCCTTTGCCAATTCCCTTGATCGCTTGCATGGCTCGAATGTTGACATCAAACGCTTTTGAACTTTCTAGCCAGGGTGAGGACCAGAAAGCATTGCTTTCTCCACATGCAGAGCAGCTAACAATAAACTTCACAGCCAGGCCGTGCTCTGTTGACGTTTTTATAGTTAGGCCGGCTTCCTTGCATTGGCTACAGATGGACGCAGTCGCAAGCATGCTGCCAATTGTGTCCACGTCTGTGACTACATACCGAGATGCATTCTCTGGAGTGACGGACACCTCGTCGTGTTTGGAAGTTAGTGAAAACTTGCGCTCGGTGGCCGCCGTTGTCGTCCGCTTCTCGCGGCCTTCCGCAACTCGGTCTGCAATTGCCCGCGTCTCATCTGGCTCCATGTAGCTCGTTTGCAAGTGAGCAATCACTGTTCCACCTTCCACTCTGTTGCAAGAGGTGGTACATCCACTCTCTTGAGTCGAAATCACGTCTTGCGAAGGCGGAATCGCTGAACTCTGCGCACTTTTGGTGGTTTCAGATTGGCCGTTGTTGCACAAAGAGTTTCGTTTTCGAAGATCGGCGTTCCACCATTTCCGTTTTTTCGAGCCGAATTGTTCACGCATTTTGCGTTTCCTCTTGAAAAGTCGGTTCGGCATGGCGAGAAATCACCTTTGAGCCCGCGAATGAGATCGCACAAACTTTTCACAGCTGCGGTAACACAAACGAAAGTGTGGAAGAAGCGCGCGCAATGGCAGACGACAACGGGAGCGGCAAGCAACAAAGGAGCGCTCGCGGCGCGCGCGCCGAAGCGGCGGGCGAGAGGGAGCCGGTTGCTGTGGCAACGGCCAACGGAGGCGCGTTCTGTTATCACGTGCTCGAACGAGCCAATGAGCGCGGGTGTACGGCATCGCGCATTTCGACACTTGCTACTCTTCCCAGACAACAGAGGATCACCGGAGTGACTCCACCAGAAAGCGAAGAATGCGCTCTTTCGAACGCGCCCAAGATTGAGGTGATCCGTCGTGCCGTTCGCGCTCGGGCGTTTTTTAAATTTGTGCATTTTCCCGTGATTTTCATGCTCACCCAGTAAGTTTATTGTTAATTTTACATTACTTAGCGACTTTGTGGAGCCATGAAACTTTTGTACTGGTTTCATAACACCTAAAATGATATGAAAAAAATACTTTTACAAAATAAACAATTTGCCGATTTTTGGTCCCCCAAACCCGCGTACCCCCTTAGAAAGCACAGTGGAAGCTCGGAGCCGCCGTATCCGGTGCCCAAGCACGTCGCGACCACCAGATTGCCTTTGAGTTGAGGATTAAGGCCAAAGAAGATTGGAGAATTCGCACGAAATATTTTCAAGGTTGGGTATCATTGCGAATAAATGTTACATTCTTGAACGCTTGCAATTGCACTTCGAGTCTTCAGAACTGAATGCAACTTTTTGTGGTGTCCAACTTCTCTTAGCAGTGTGTCTAGCGACTGGGAAAACCGGGAATTGTCAAGGATATTGTCGAAAGCGAGCCCAGTCAGGGAAAATGAGCCGGAAATGTCAGAGTGCCCTGAGCAAAGACTTGAGGACGTGGGGGCAGAAAAATGGGCAATAAATTCTGCTTAGAGCAGAGCGTGGTTCTGCTCACCCAATGTAGTGTGCTACCCTATGCAAAGGGAACAGCCGAAAAATTCAGTCCAAGCTTTGGATTGGATTAGACTGAGGGTGCGACACTAGGCTAGATCCAGTTAGAGCTGCTAAATTTAGTAACAAATGGATAAGCCGCAGACCCCAATCCAAGCCGAAAGTATCCGAAAGCGTGCATCTGGCGGCAATGCTGCCATTCGGTTGACGTGTTTGGTTGAGCGTGGTGTTTTCATTGCGTTTCTGGAAGTGGCCTCTTCACTGACGATGTCGCCGGCAAGGAAGTGCTCGTTCAATCCGGACTGGACGAACTTGAATATTTCGGAATATACAAGTTGGATTAAGCCTGTGCAAAATGATCATCACAGTGCTCAATGCCGTGTGTTGTAATGGTCTTATATATTTAACCGTCTCTAGAGTAATCAGGAAATTCCACTAGAAATTGTGAGGGAAAACCTGCAAAAGTCGGGGAATTTCAAAATAATAATTTGCTAGACACCCTGCTTCACTACTCTGCAGCCATAAAATGCTTCTGGAAACTAGAGAATGCTTATTGTCCAACTCTAAGGAGATTGCAGTAAGGATGAGCACACCTTTGTTGTTGCTATTGGTCGTTTGTGATCCCTTTTTTGTGTTCCCAATTTAGGTGGGGAATTCTGGTAAAATTGGAAACCCGATTACTTGGGTTGTCTCAGATGCCGGAGTGCCTCGCCCTTGCCGTCCCCTTCCAGTGTTTGAAGGCGAATACGTCCAACCGAATTCGACATTCGTGCGTAGGCCGTAAGCTCTGTCTGTCTGCCTTTGAGGTATGGCGACGCCTGTTTGTGTTGTAGATGAGAAATTTAGCGCAGTATGACCGCTAGCCTGCGGTCTTTAATGTCAATCACGCAGTAGCGATGCACGACCACATGCCGGTACAATGCTCATTCGGATCGGAATAGGTGAGGGTGGGGATATAAGCTTCCTAAGCTCTGCAGCGCGAGCTTTCGTTCCACACTCTCAACCACCGTTGTTCCCCCCAACACGTCCGGTTAGGAACTGACCGTAATTTGCACCTCCGACGTAGTTTCATTCGGGGTGGGGCGTGTCTCGCAGGATGTGACAGACACGAAGGGCAACGAGTTTGAGGACTTCTGCCTGAAGCGGGAGCTGCTGATGGGCATCTTCGAGAAAGGCTGGGAGAAGCCCTCTCCCATCCAGGAGGCGAGCATCCCCATCGCCCTGCTGGGCAGGGACATCCTGGCCAGGGCCAAGAACGGCACGGGCAAGACGGGCGCCTACATCATCCCCATGCTACAAAGGATCGACGTCACCAAGGACCACATCCAAGGTGGGTCCGTCGTTCTTGCCCCGCCCCGTGGCCGCTTTGGAAGATCACTCGTGGCTAGCCCATTCTCTAAGACACAGATTTGACACGAGTACTGCATCGGCGTTCAGCTAAGCTCGTACTTGGCCGGTCGGGACACGATTTTGAGTCTGAACGTTGGGCGTTCAAGAGAGATGCCCTGCCATTTGAACGTTGGGCGTTCCAGAGAGATGCCCTGCCATTTTCACCTTGTCAGTATTCATAGCTTACATTAAAAATTCAGCACTGTGGCCTTGTTATTTGGGAGTATCATGGTGTGGTGCCATCTTTTCTCGTCAGTGTGTGCTTGAGGCTCTTGGGGCACCATGGCTTCCCGGCAGTTGAAGTTTGCAGCATTCATTGGTTATTAATGCATCAGCATTATGACCTACATTACACAGAAAGCTGACACCGTCCATCTGCGGACATAACAGTGGAAAGAAGCGTTCCATGTAGAAAGGCAAGTAGTGAAGGACAAAGGCGAGGCGGAAGAGACGTCATGGGGTGGAAGCCAATGCGTGTGCGGGAAACTGGTGAACAGCGAAAGCAGTGTCAAGCGGATGCCGCTGCTAAACGTGAAAGGCGGGTGAACGGGACAGGAGTGGAAGCAGCGCCTAGCTCGGCTGGTTGAAATGCCGTGCAGGAAGCAGCAAGCCAGCCGACGTAGGTCTGCGTGCGACAGAGGCTGAGACGCACACTAGCCAGCTTCACCGGAGAAAATTAAGAGGAAGATTCATTGGTGGATCCTTCGGGAATGAGTCAGCATGATCCTTGGGACATGCCACACACGTCCCCCTTTAGATAATGCTAACACTGACCCCGTAACGAAGCCAAGAAGCAGCACAAAATAGACGAAGCTAGAGAGAAAGCCAAAACAGAAAAGTAAAGTGGTCAGCGTTAGCGTTTCCCAAAGGGGAACGTGTGTAGTTTCCCAATTGTCATGCTGACGCAATCCCTAAGGATTCACTAATGGATCTTCCTTTACTTTTTAATGGCTTCACAAAGCGACTTTGCTATCGGAGCTGCATTGCTAAACCAGCCTCGCTTGTCTTCAATGGACATACCTGCATACAAGTAGTGGCCCCATTTCGATTGGGTTGCAAAGTGCCCCAGAAACGTTCTTGGTGTGTTTGATCAGTTCAGTGTGCGCAAGTGCTTGGCTTTCACCCTCGACTATAACCTGTAATTTTCAAATAAGTTGCTGCCTGCCAATTGTCTACGTAGTTAAAGAGCACCCAGTTATCTTTTTTCTTTGCTGGTTGATGAGAGGGGAAGATGGCTTAGTATGAACAAGGCTGAAAGTGATCTACAATGGGCACAAAAAGATGTTTTAGGAGATAGGTCACTCCAGCTCAATGGAGCAAGCTCAACATAGCCTCATCGCGCGAGGTCTGGTAGCGTGCATGCTCCTGCCAAATATTCTTGCAGCAAAGTAATTCTGGAAACGGTGGATTGTCGGAATAGAATTGTTTTTGAATGCCAAAGTTATCACTTTAACAATATTCTCCCTTCCATATTTCAAGTCCTGCAGAAAAATGTAAGAAGGGAAAAGAATAGAGGCTGATCGCATTTTCTGGATACTTTAGTGCTGAATATTAAATTTTGAAAAGTTCTGCTGATTACCTCCCGAAAAACTTGAAATTTTTAAGGAGTTCCTTACGCTACTGGTGCATTTGGGACGTGCCATATTTAGCCTAAAATCTTCAATAGCGGAAGTCGTCGGAGCTCATTTCTTACCTTTATTCTCATTTATGAATCCAAAGCTGCACATGTGATGAGTTCATCCAGTTCTGCTACAGAACCTCTACTGACGACACAAATACCAAACCTCTGACTGTGCAGCGGATTTCCTTCCCTCTTTGTGCCCCCCATGTTCTGTTGTTTCTGCTGCAGCGTTGCTGAGTTGTGCCCCCTATCACCCCTGTGTTTCAGCCATGGCGATAGTGCCGACGCGCGAACTTGCCCTGCAGACCAGCCAGATTTGCATTGAGCTGTCCAAGCACCTCAAGGCTCGAGTGATGGTCACTACTGGCGGCACCAACCTCAAGGATGACATTATGCGTATCTACGAAAACGGTTGGTCGCCAGCTTCATTTTTAGAAGGCGGCTTTTTCTGGTCGCTGCCTTAGATGTGGTCGCTGAAACTAAAATGAGATGCTGGGAAACGCCTATACGAAAACTGACACCATGTTTCGTTGGAATCCACCTCGACGGCATGTTTTTAATGTTGGGGTACAAGTCTTGCGAGCTTGTGGGTTTGTGAGATGTTTACTTGCATTCTACGGTCGTCCGTGGTGGTTCTATCGAGGCACCCTGTTGGTATCTAACAATGGGCACAAGAGCAGCAAAATGTTTTCGTGCCACTTCTCACCTGGCAGTGGGGTCTCCTGAAAAACGAATCAATGTTTTAATTTCCCTTGCTTGTGGAACTGAAGCTGCACATGTGATGAGTTTATCCAGTTCTGCTACAGAAGCTCTACTGACGACACTTATACCAACCCTCTGACTGTGCAGTCTTCATTTTAACATTCCAGATCAATCGGTTACCTAAAATGCTGCATTTTAAGTCTCCCGAGCAGCAGCCAAGTACTGCAGCTTTTTTATTATAAAATGCTAGACTGCCAAACTTGCCAAATGTTCTAAAATAAGCTTCTTTTAAGGGTCTCTATCGTATCTGTCAAAACTTGTTCATAAATCTAAAAGATTTTTGTCTTGCACCAACTCTTGCTATGTAATCAGCTAAACAACTTGTGTGACGTGACCTCTGCAAAGTTGCGTGACGAGGGTTTTGGGCAAATGAACACCCCGGACACTTGTGTAATGCAGTGTAAAACACAGGCATTAGCTGATGACCAATGTACTTTGCACACGTGCATCTAGAAATGCCATGCCTTTTTCTAAGGGTCCATTTTCTGATTTTGGCAAGTTTGTCTTTCGGTATTTTCACTCCCATATGCTCATTTTTTATATCAGGGGTGGCCAAACCGTGGCTCGTGAGCCGCATGCGGCTCTTTGCTGGTCCAAGTGCGGCTAGCGGATCCCTCGTATGAGACCCCCCCCCGCCTTCCCGCCTCTTTCTGCATTTCCCCAGGAAAAAAAGAAGGGATTTCAGGCAGAGTAAAGTACGACTCGCGGTTTGGCAGCCTTGTACCCCCATAAGTACTGTCGTACAGCCTTGTGCACTCATACGTACAGTCAGACTCTGAACGAAACTTAAATTTGCCCCCCCCCCCTCCCCGCGACTCTTAGAAGTTTCGTGGTTTCGTTTGCGGCTCTTAGGCTGGGTCAGCCTGGCCACCCTGTTTTATATATTGCAGCGCAGTATATGAAGGTGCTGATTGATTTGGCTCGTGGAGCCTGCGCTACAAATGCATTTCCTTGTTGCATCTGTTTCGATGACGTGCTCCCTGTTCTGTGTACGCAGTGCACGTAATAATTGCCACCCCTGGTCGCATCCTGGATCTCATGGAAAAGCGCGTTGCCCAAATGGACAAGTGCAGCATGCTCATCCTGGATGAGGTACGTTCTGGGGGAGCTTGTGGAGCCCGCTTTTAGAGGGACAGTGTTTTCCAGTCTGGTTGCTTTCATGATGAGAACTAATTGTCAGTTCTGCTACTGAGGCATGACACTGCTGACACAACTTCTCCACTTCCTGAGAAGCAACCCAACAAACATCTGGGGTGGCGAGAGGTTTATAAATATGCACATTAACTACCTGTAGTAAATAAAGTAAATATATATATTTTTCTTCACTTTTTTGCAAGTGGGGGGGGGGCATTTGTCTAGTATTTGTGAGCGCTATAGAGCTTCACAAAAATTGCCTTCTGCGCGCTGCCATCTTTTCTGCTGGGCTGTATAACGCCGTCTAAGCATGCGCTGTTGCTCTGTTGTGCGGTATATCAGCTGCGCGTGCGCCCCAGCTCTGTGCCTGGCATTTGTCACCTAGGTGTTACAGTAAAATCTCGGTACACCGAACTTCAGGGGCCGCGGAAAATTGTTTGTTATTCTGAAAGGTCGTTGTAGTGAAAACCTCAAATTAACCATAATTACTTATTTTCCAATGATTAAAACGTCCTACCTTTACAAAGGTGGGTCCTTGAACTCTTTTTGCACAAAGATGCACAAGTCAACATCAGACAAAACATTTATTTAAAGTAATGGTGATATTTTTTTTGTTTTTATGCGTGCAGCACAAATTTTGCGTCACGAAAGACCGTTTTCTTTTTTTCTCTTTTTGATGCGGCAGCACCGCAGCATGAACGCCGGCTTGCTTTGTGGACGCAATAAACACAGAAAAAAGCCGCTGTCTGACAAAGCTCACAGCACACGCAGAAGTGAGAAACAAAGATGACAAAGATAAACCCGATGCGTCGCCGGCGACGCAGCCAGTGTGGTGCCACCGTAGACTAGCATGCTTCTTAAAATAGCCGTCAACGAAAAAAAAAAAAAGAATCGTCAACGAAAAGTTACAACAAGTGTTCTCGCCACGCTTCCTCACAAAAAAAAACAACAAAAGTTTTTCCAGCCTTTTTTTTTTTCCCACTTTTTTAGATCTTGCGTGCAGTGCTCCCTGCCTCCCTCTCCCCTTCACCGAACCCTCGCCTCTGCGCTGGTAAAACCTGTCGTCGTTTTAACAACAACAAAAAAGAAATAGTAGTCAGTTTTCTGTTATTTCTCGCGCTGTCTCGCATTTTCAACGGAGAGAGTTGCAACTTGCAAGGGCTGCAAGGCGTCTGCTCGCCGTGTCGTCTTCTAGCCTGCCGCTCCGGTTGCAGTGTCAGAGTCACTGAAACCTTAGAATTCCTGCACTTCAGAATATGAGTTCGTAGATACTGAGGTGTTCTTAACAAGATGCGGAGCTAAATATAGTGCTCATGTTATTCTGAAGTACCTTGTAGTGAAATAATTTTGCATTACAACCATAGGCCAGTCAGCACGGGATTTTTTAGAAGTTTGTTAATCTGAAAAGTTATAGTGGTGTTCGCTGTACGGAGATTTGGCTGTAAGCAACGGAAAGGTCTATAGTTTCGTGAGAGCAACATTTTAATGTAAAATTGTCCTCCACATCTTCTCGTGACTTGCATTGGCCTGGCTTCAAATGTTGCATCAACGTTTCTTATCCGACGTATTTGGCATTGGTTTTTCTCTCCCCCGTTGCCCTTTGAGTGCGGGTATGTGGGCGACTGGTGCGGTAGTGCCTGTACAGGGAGGGCCCTTCCCTTTCAGGCGGATAAGTTGCTGTCCCAGGATTTCAAGGGCCTCCTGGACAAAGTGATCAGCTTCCTTCCTCAGGACAGACAGATCCTCCTCTACTCTGCCACATTCCCCTGACTGTGGAGCAGTTCATGGTGAGCCTGCCCCACCTCCTGGACCACGGGTCTCCAAACATTGTTACAGCGGAGCTGTTAAGGGCTAGCTTCCCCAGGATCGTGTCTGCCAGCAAACAAATGTTTACGCAACTCTCCGGACAGTTACCACCATCTACTATGAGCGATGGCGGCACATGGTACAGCTCTGCTGCTTTTCCTTCACCAGAGTGGAAAGGCTGAAAGTTTTTTGCCTCCTTTTGTTTTCACTGATGAATTTTCATGTCAGTTCTGCTACTGAATGACCTCTTGACGGACACATCAGATTCACTGAGAAGACAAATGTTCTAGACTGCCGCGTAGGGGGCTTCAAGCCGAGAGCTGTGGATAAGTGGAGTCCCTCCCTTTGCCCCTCCGCAGAAGAAGCACCTCCACAGCCCGTACGAGATAAACCTGATGGACGAGCTAACCCTGAAGGGAGTTACGCAGTACTACGCCTTCGTTCAAGAGAGGCAGAAGGTGCACTGTCTCAACACGCTCTTCTCCAAGGTAAGCCCCACCTGGCCCGTCTGCGCGCTTCCTTCCCATAGTTTTTTTCTCTGGGTTTGCTTCTGTGATGAAAAATCATTGTCAGTTCTGCTACTGAGGCATCGTAATGCTGACAAAACTTCTCCACTTTCTGAGTGGCAAACCCGGAAACGGACATCGGAGAATTCAGCAGAGATGGCCTTAGACTTGGTTGGTATCTTGTTGCGTCGTTTTACGGTCGTCCAATTAATATGGGCACCTCTGGTCCCTCAAACGCTGCTTGTTTTAGGAGTCGTCCCTACTAATGAGACAAAAGTGAATG
>JAZHYW010040330.1:0-25789 GCA_037355805.1 Ixodes ricinus | reverse complement strand
CGCTCGAGAGGGTGTCGGAGAGGGTGACCCCGGCCGTGCTCAGCCTCCGGGAGCGGATGAGCCCTCGTGCTGGAACGCCCGTTCCGGTAGCTGTGACAGCGCTGTAAAGCGCGTCCTATGGTAAAGATATAAACAACTGTTTAGAGTACCGTTGGTGAGACTCAGCTGAGACGCCAGAAAGTCTGGTCGGTACCATTTTGAGTGTTTGTGCGTATGGCGCGTGCTTTGCTCGCCTTCCTAAGTGACACAAACGCACGTGCTGGGCTGCGGAGATCGTGCGCAGGGCTGTGAAAGTGTCAACAAATTTAGAATCGCCTCAAGAGTGGGCTGGCGTATCTAGAGGTGCCGAGCCACCTGACGAACGCGCAGTAACCTGCACCGTTTGATGCTATTCGCATTAACGTAGATAATCATTCCCAAAGGATGGGGTTCTGCTGATTTTTTCTTTACTTTTTCCACAGGTGAGTTTGCTCTTTTCAAATATTAAAAATAAAAAATGCACCATCTGTGGGCAACGCTGTACAAAATCGTAGCGCGATAGTTAAAAAAAAACGATTTTTGCGGTCTAAAGAGCCTGGCCGTGAAAAAAAAAAAAAACGTGTAAACAGTCTGCCGCAAGCGATCGTGAGACCATTTTAATGGGATCAAGCAGAACAGTGCGCAGGCGAACTGCATTGTGAACGACGACGTTTGTACCGGCTTTTAAGAACAACGACGAAACACGATCTAAAGGCACACTAGCAGCTACTGTTTCTGAAGCTACGAACGGATAATCGGGCCAATCATGCCATCGCGCATCTGAGTTGGTGAAAAAACAGTTAGGGCGCAGGCGAGCTGGTGTAGGTTTACCATTTTGTTAGACCACCTGAGACTGGGTGGAAGAAACACGACGACGTCTCAAGACGACGTCTCAAGACCACTGCCGCCAACGAACGAGTTGAGACGTCGTCGTGTTTCTTCCACCCAGTCTCAGGTGGTCTAACAAAATGGAGTTGGCGGTGAGTATTGGAATTCCCGGGTTTTGCTCTTGTGCGTACTCTTTGCTTGCTTTACACGCTACCTTCCAGATGGCGCGAGCAACTGTCTCTGTCCAGGATAATGGCTATTCACGATAACAGTTTTTATCGCAACTTCTATAAATATTACAAAAATTAAAGGACCCGTTTTATTTTGTAAATTATTATTTTCCTAAAACAAACATGTAAAACGGGGTTCTACTTTTATTTCTTGTTTCATCTCTTCCCATGATTCCAGGTGCCGTAATATTTTTTCGTTTAATAAATGGTCAGCCATCTTGGGAGACGTCAGTTGAGTCTGTATGCCGTTAATAAATCTCCGTGCATCGGAAAAGACGCTCGTCGGCAACGAACTACATGGTGTGCGTTTGAGTCTACAGTATCTGTTCTCTATCTCCGTAAGTGCATTTCACATATGCTGCCGTTTCTTGCTAGGTTTTAAAAGTCGCTGCCTCCAACGTCTCTTCGTAACGTCCAGTGTCTACGCCTCTGCATTTTCCCGTACATATCCGATATTGCTTGCCGCGTTCCCAAGTCACATGAGCGTTACCAACCCGTATAAAGAAATTGAAACGGTTTCAAGCACATTCTAAAGTATCGGCGCAGTCGGGCCAACGCCGACAAAAATTTCGCCGTAGGCCTAAGTTTCGTTGCTTGGCTTGTTTGTCTCTTGGTTTTTGGCACTTTTTCCTGGTCGCTGCTCTTCGTTTACGCCAGTTCACAGGTTCAAAAGCCTTCGTTCGGTGTCTTCCCTTTGTTATAATAGAATCCGCCTCGCGTAAGTCCAGCTGGGCTGCATTGTTTCGTGTTATGGTAGATTTTTCCGGATACCTTAGCCGATGCACAAAGGTGCGTGCTTACGCTTTGTGTGCCATGCCTCGGCAGTCAGGGCAAACAAATGCCGTTACTTGTCATATTCCGTAACATAGTTCAAGTTTTGTTTAAAGATCTAAAGTCACAATCGTGTAAGAAATTTTGGTGCCCGTAGTGCAGCCAACTTCGAACGTTGTACAACCTTTCTGGCGGTTTTGCCCTTGCGGATGCACTGCAACGGAAATTGGCGAAATTTTCGCTCGTTAATGCGAGCGAGTTGCGAGGTTCAAGCTCGTGCGAACGGCGCTTCGCAGCCGTTCTAGTGATTTCTACTGCGTTTAATGCGAAGATTTCACATGGCCCCCTTTTTTTAAATTCTGTATGGAGGTTGTGAAGTTTGTTCTGGCTCGTTCGTTTATCAGTGCCTCACGGACTTGCTCGTATCAGTGTTGTTGCTATGTGCCGAAGTTTGGCCGCCGTAGGGAGACTGCGGGCATGCCTTTTCTCGGAGCCTGTGTGGCTTCACTTGTTGAATGCTGCTAGTACACTGAAAAAGCCGGGTCATTTTTTTCGTTGGTAGAGCGAAGAGATTGGTCTACTCGGACTTCAGACTGGTAATTTGTTACAGCTACGTTTACCTTGCCTTCACATGGACTACGGGAAAGACTAAAAGCATGGGCGGGTAGCTCTGTTAGGTGGTAAGCATGTAAGCAATTTAGCGAGTGCCAAGAGGCAGCGTCGAGCAACTAAGATTTCCGCTGTTGCTCGTCGCGTTGCTCTGTTCTCGGATTCCTTGAAAACGTTCATAGACTTGGTCGCTTGCTTCCGTCGTTTTCATGTGGTTTGCCTCGTCGAGCGACTGACCGAGCGACAGCGAAGCGGGTCACCGCCGGCTGTCTGATCGCTCGCTAAATCGCTTGCACGCGATTTATACTTTATAGCCTTTGTTCTGGTGCAGGTTATGGTGGTTTTAAGTATGCCAGATTGCAGCGGTTTCATTGCTGGTTATTGTTTGGTGCATTCCCGGCGTGCTACGAAAGAGTTCTCTTGAACTGGCGACTTTAGGACTTTAGGCGACTTTAGGCCTCCTGTTATGGCGAATGCATAGTCACCATTCCGGTGTCGGGTGTTGCAAGACTGTCAGCAACCCATGAGTGTTAAGGCACTTTAGGACCGAGCACTGGTGTGGAGTTCGTGGCTGCGGGAACAATCTCGTCGTGGGAGGATTGTGTGTCGAGCCCTTGGGCAAAGTTTTGTGTTTCCCATTCTCTCTTCAAGGCGTCGGTGGGCCTGAACTTGGTTTTATTTTGCAGGGCACCAATCCCAAGAACACTGCCAGATAGAACAAGCTTGTCAGAGTCATCCAAGATGTCGAGTGTTGCAGAGAACTCTGACAACCACACTCCCGACAAGTCAATGAACCACACCAACAACATCAGGTTTGTGTAGCCACTGATTTGAGGGGTACTTGTTCCAGGAACTTTTGGGCTGTACAAGTCTTCTTTCCCAAGTTCTAGAGGAAGCACCAACAGTCTTCTTGATAGCATTTATTGTATCGTCGTGCAGCTTGATATAGTGTCCAGTCTGCATATGAAAGGGAGGCCCCCCTCCCCCCTTTCTCCCTTCATATGCAGTGGAGAGTGGTATTGCACTCTCCATTTGAGGGACATTGATTGTAGGATGCATAGACACGTGTTCTTAAAATGGACGTGTGCAAAATTGCATTCCCTTTTGAAAGTGTTCTGTGCTGTGAACTATTTGCATACTGCCAGCTTTTTCGTGGGGCCAACGGTTTGAACCAATCTGCTGTAGTTGCAGAAAGAGATGCCACGAAGCATTCTATTATGAATGTCATTTTGACCACTTTGTGTTCAAGAAATGAAGCTGCAAGTCTCGCATGTTTCTATACTTATCAACATTTTGTTCAACTTTAAAGGGACATTGACACCCTTGAAAAATGTTTTAGTATTTTTCTTAGGCAATTTAATATGGTGTCAGGCCACCCAATCAGTATTTTGCTACAAAGTCACTCTTGTTTTTAATAAAGCTAAAGGAACTCAACTGTTCAAAATCGAAACACACGAGCTTATGGCGGGAAGTCACGTGGCTACATCCAACCACATCTTTTTTTCTCCACTTCTGCGACGTCTGAAGCAGACGACAACGACCTTCTGTGTACCTGTTTGTCGTGCGATTGTTTTGCATCTTCGTATTCCTTCCACTTGATGTTCTGCGCTGGAAGGTTGATTGGCCGGTATCGTGAAAGACAGTTCTAAGTAGCAGCCCCACGTTCATCGCTACGTCCATCTGTCGTGTGCCGCCATCATGCCGTCCAGCCGCTGGTGCGTCTTCATGTTGTGAAGGATGTGTACATGTGCTTCCTGTAATCTATGCAACTTTTTTTTTATCATATATTTGCAGTTTTTTTGGAGGCCAGAATAAATGCGGTTTGTATTCTTTTCTATTTAATATTGAATGTGTTCCTTAGATAACCCACGACTTTGAATATATTTGGTGCACATAGTTTACATGCCACATGACCATAAAAAGTAGGCGTGACTGAAACTGGCTCTAATCATGACGGGCTGTTTTCGGGCAAAGAAAAACAAATTTCAAGCCACATATTGTGTTTTGAGTAGTTGGGCTGTTTAGGTCATGTTTAAATAAAAACCTTGGTGAGCATAAATACTCTCTGTAATTGCCCCTCTAAGTCTAGCCTTGTTTTCATTAGCTGCAGCTCCGCACAGCTGTGCAGTCATGTGGCTTTGGCATCAGTTAAGAATTGTCTATGACTGCATTTTTAGGCATGTTGACATTTCTCCTGTGGCACACGCTGATAGTCGCAAAGTCTATTTCAAGTCCAACCATGTTGCCGCTCCCAGGGTTCAATCAGTGCCTGTGGTGGAAAGCAACTGTCTGCAGCAGCATCTTAACGCTCTCATTTTGAATTTTTGTTTGACATAGCGTGATCGCAGACTCTAGGAGCAGGGGTGGCCAAGCTGGCGCTCTTCGCATGTTAAGTGTGGCTCGCGCTCCCTCCCCCTATCCTTCCTCCCCTTCCCCGCCCCCCCCCCCCCGTCACACGAGCGTCTCTCCCCAAAAAAAGACCAGGAATGTGTTTTGAATCGAAAGACAGGTTGCGGTTTGGTAGTATTGTGCTACTGCTACAGTTCGAATGCTTTTGACTCGGATAGATTGAAAGTTGTTCAAGTTTCGTCTATTGCTCTGGACAAAAGTTTTGTTCTGGACAAAATGCATCAAAAACGGCACGAAGGTGCCGTTTTTGATGCATCCGTCGAATATTGAACTGCGAGTGCTACCCAATGGAACCTGAACCCACCTCAACAAGAAGTGAACTCTTGTTGGGTTTGGATGGTTGGGAGGACTCTAAATGCAGTAGATGCTAACGGGCAACACTGCCCATATGACAAGCCTCAAGAGCTTCCTTGTGAAGTAAAGAGCGACTACAAAACGAGCTGATACGAGTTGTTCACTGCAACTTAAGCGGTATTTTTTTATAGTTGCGGTGTTTGTTTTCGGACTAATAAAGTATCTTATTAGTTTCCACTCCCTTTTATAGCTTCATTAACAGATTTTTTAAGGTGCTCCCGATGTAGTAAAATAGACCATTTGCTATATTACCCAAGCATCAAGGAGAATGCAGGGATTGGTGTTCCACACGCGCACGCCTTCCCGTATAAAAGGTTCGAAGTAAATAACCAAAATAAAGTGTTGACAAATGCGCGTGCAAGATGCCACTTGTTTTAGGTATTTGCTTTAGAAAAGTTGGCTACTGCTGACGCCAGCACGTGCGGCGCGTGGAACACCAATCTCTGCATTCTCCTTGATGCTTTGGTTATATAGCAATAGGTCTATTACATCCCAGTCCCGACAAGTTTACTATAAAGGGGTCTACTCTATTCTACAAATTAAGCTCATCCTGAGCAGATATGGAGGAGCAACGAAAGCCGTGACAGTGTTCTTTCTCGGTAATTGATTCTTCATTTTGGTCTTGCGTTTTCTTCAAAGCATTTGTGTGTAACCGATAGTTTTACACTTCATGAACTACAGTCGCGGACAGGACAGGAACGGCAGGAAGGCTTTTGAGTTGTCCCGCTTCTAGTGCGAGCTTCTTCCCTTCGATAATGCCTCGCTGACACCGGCGAGATTCGTGTGGGAAGGCGGAGCTGGAGGCCGGACTGGGCTGGAGGCCAAACTTTCAAAAGAGATTGCTTGCCGTTCTCGTCCTGCCAGAAATTTTCTAGGAAATCGAGGGGTTTGCCTGGCAGTTTGGATGCTCATGGGTTTGGTGCTCTTTTTTTGCAGGGATGTTGTGGACGAAGGCGGCTGGAAAGCGAAGCTTGTTATTCCCCCCGTGACATGAGAAAGAAAACTCGGTAAGTGACGGGTCCCTCTTGGCGCTTTCTCGTGGAAAACGTACCCATTCGGCCAGTGTCCACAGACGGGAGTAAAGCTGGTATTCCAGTGTCGAACGAGGGACAACGTTGGGAGGAGAGCGCAGGAAGCGGTTAGCGGAAGCCTCTTTGGGAGCGGAGTGTTGGCCGACGCAGTAAGGCTACTTCAGTTTTGAGGACTTGGAAAGCTGGATGGAATATTTTTATGTAGGCAGAGTGCTCTGCGGGTGTCGAGACAGTGCAGTCAAACCTCGATGGAACGAAGTTGGTAAAAATCGGAATTTACCTGGTTACATTAAAATTTCGCTCATAGAAATTCGAGGCTAACGTTAAAGAAAGTTTCCACAAAAGTTTCTCTGGTGCACAAAACTCGGAGGACACCTTTATTTCGGTTGAAAGTAGTCGGTCACCTTTTTCTGGGCCACTCTTGGCTTTATTATTGGCATCGCACGACGTTTGCATAGCCAGATGGCCTGCATCGAGTCTGTGTCTTGCTGTGTGATCGCAAACCGCCTCAAGACATTGATCACGTCCACCACCTTACGGTTACTGGACAAATAACAGGTGTCTTGCTCATCAGGCTTTTCCTGTCCTGTCTTCCCTGTCCTGCGAGTTCCCACGAATGTCGCTAGCTATCGCCTCGTCGTTCACCTCCTCCGTCGCAATGACAGCAGAGTCGGTGTATAGAAAGTCGAGGTTGACGTTGTCAGGGGTAGCTCCATCGCCTTCGAGGCTCCATTGCCCAGGACAACGAGAAATGCATGCTTTTAGTTGGGCCTCGAAACAAACTACACAGCACGAACAAAGCCAACGGACGAAACGGCGGCGGCTCTAGTGTCCTCTAGTAGCCGTTCTGTACACCACACTCGCCAGATTCGGCCCGTTTCACCCTTTGTACTATATCGGGGGCCCGTTACAGTGCATGTGCTTCCCAAAATCTCCTTTGGGACCCAAAAGTTTGTGACAAATTGTACATGAAACTTCGTTACATCGAAATTTCAGCAAACGGGACTTCTTTACATAGAGGTAAAAAACACATGGCGTGCATACACATGCAGTTAGAAAAAGTTGTGTACTCCGTTACATTGGGGGTTTCGTTGCATAGAAGTTTGTTACATTGAGGTTTGACTGTACTTAAAACTAGAACTGGTTTTGCTGCAGTCTTGTATTTGCCGAAAACTACAAGTCGTACCGAAGCCAGGAATTCGGTGTGAGGCACGTTGACGGGAGTCGCTCCTTGCGTAATATCTTCCTTCAACTATGCATTCTGTTGTTGAAACTAGCACATTTTGGTGCTCTAGTTTTCATAAAAAGGTGTTTTGTTCGCAACTTGCTCTCGTCTGCTCATCATCTCCCTTGTGTGGATGCGCTTGGGAGACGGACGAGCCGCGGACATGTCGTCACGTGATCAATCCGTTGTGTGAATCTGCCATTAGCAGGTGTAGCAGTAAGTAGGAGCCTTGGAGCTTTGCTCTCCGGTGTTCGGGTGCAGATTTTTCATTTCTTTGAGTAAATCTGTGCTAGTAGAGGCTATTGGCGACGCGAGATGTCTTGGTGGCACCACTCACGCGGGCACTTTCCTGTGACGTAGCTGGTGTGATTCGAGCAGGTGACGTGCCAAGTGATCGGATGGAGTGGTTATGTTAGTTAGCTTCCATGTCAAGTGATAACACTTTATTTTAAAGAATGTGTATGATATGTTAGGGTTTTTGGGTCCTACGGTGCGCTACTGTGCTTCCCACGCGCTTAATTTTTCTAGAAATGATAGATTTATTAGTTTTTAATGACCTTAAGCAAGTTTCTAATGGAACCCTTTGTTTACTTTTATCAATTTAAAAGTTAATGAACATACGTTGGTTAACTAAACTATAAAATAAATTTCGAGGATGGGATAAAGTATTTTAGTTCTGGATTTTACTACCATAAAATCTCCCAAGGACGGCCACCCCAAATGAAGAGATAAATTGGGAAAAACATAGGGCGGGCTTTCTTTAGGGATGATACAGCAAAACTTTATAAAAAAAGGTGATAAGACACTGCGCTACCTGCTACAAACCACATAAAACTGGAACTGATACCGCAGATTGCGGATACGGCAAATTTGTGTTTAATGATGTAATAAATACGCGGTAATTTGCTACGACATCCTGTGTCCTGGTAAATGGGGTTGCGGAAACAACAGATTTAGCTTTCAGTCATTTAAAAAGTAAATTGTGGCAGATTCTACCGCGCAGGTAAAATAATGAAGATTGAACACATACCTCATAGAACAGATTTTATGAAACGAACGCCAACACAAACATAAATGCCGTGCACTAGTCGCCGCTGTCGGAGTCAGGCGATGGTTCTTTGCTGTCCACAGAAGTGCTACCTGCTTTCGCCTAAAGCATTTCAAGTGCCGCGCTTCTTGCGCATGTACGAGTGCACGACCGTCGGCTTTGGGAGGGTCTTCTTCCAAACAGCACCTTGCGAGCTCATCAGGTCGCTGGGATTGCGAGGCCACGTAGTGCTGCTTCGTAATCTTTTCCCGTCAGCGGGTTGGCCTTTCATTTAAGTAGAACCTCCTAGAGGATTTTTTTTTCCCATCTTAAAATGGCGGGCACAAGTCTGTAGGTGCGAGAGATGCAAACAAAAAGCACGGGAACCCACTACGAATGCGCATGCCACGGGAACAAATACCGCGGATCGTGGACACAGCAGACTCATTTCACGGTGCAATAGACATGCGGGATCAACGTGCACGTGACATGAACCAATATCGCATGCGCAGATCAAGGACAAAAATGCGTGAACCAGCTAAAAACTCCCTTATCAGACGTACCAATACCGCAGATCGATTCCCGTTGGACATCGCGTGATGTCCGACGAAAATAGGGGTGGGCGATATTTCGTAATTTTGATTTTTAGATATTCACCCAAAAGAATGGGATGGGCGATCTCACGGGGAAGGTGCCCTTACACGATTTTACGGTAATTGTATATTGTTCAGTGGGCCAAAAGAGAGGGTAAAAAGTAAAAAGAAATACTTTTCGGTACAAAAATTTTAAAATGTGTTGGACCATTTCTTACTTTGTTTCCTTCGAAAGGAGGTGAGAAAGGGGCTCTCCGCCTTTTCATCGTGATGCATCTGCAGTGCCCTAGCATGTCGGCCGAATCCAGCTCGCACATTGGACACTAGCGTTGCGTCGCTGGACGTATGCGCTGGTCGACATCGATCTGTCGGCGAATATTTGTTGAATTTGCGTTCGTGGCCACGAGTGCCGTGACGGGCACTCGTCATCACTTCAGAGTGAGTTCCATGGCGTGCTTAAAGGGGCACTTGGGTTTGTAGGCTAACTTCAAAAGTACTAAAGCTAGGCTAATGAAATTTAAAGCGCTTTTCTGCTTTATTAAGAAGGTAAACTGTAGAAATTTTGGAGCCTTTCTGATCATTAGTTTGTTAAATACGTTGATATGCATATTGATGGTTTGTGCAGGCTCCACAAATCTAATAACATTCTGCATCATGATGAAAGTTGGTGCCTACCACCCCAAGACATGACTCCAGGGGGTGAAACTATTGGCATATTTTTCAGGTGCATAGAAAAAAATTTTTGTCATGACAAAAATATTAGCACTGTACTCTCAAATTTCACCAAAAGTTTGTACAACTATGGTAAAAGCTAGAGGTCGTAAACTAATGATCTAATAGTTTCACCCCCTGCACATTTTATTTAGGAACAAGTCACAGTAAACAGAACTAAAATCGAATCAATAGTTTTCGAGATATCCCATGCACCAGCGAACCAGGTGGCGGAAAAACGAGTTTCGAGAAAAGCTACAAAGAACACGAAAGTCTACAGTTTAGAGTCAAATCGTGTAATATTGTCTTAAAATTTATTGTGGTTGTTTAGGAGTCATATTTACAGAAGGAGACAATAGAAGTTATTTAAGCAAAATAAAAAATATTTAAAAAAATTAGTTTCTGTGCAAGTTTTGCCATTGAAAGTCAAAAATATATAATTTTCCGTAGAGAAAAAAAAAAGAAGACAATTCACCACAAAATCAGGCTAGCTTCGCATTAGGAGAAAGGACCTAGAAATTCTTCGCGGAAAACAATAAAATTGGACGAGCAGTGTTCAAGTTGACAAACACCAAATTGTGGAAAAGTGTGTTTTGAGAAAACAAAATTTGAAGATCAAGCCCCACATTTCTCACTTCCACCTCAGAAGCCCCCTGGGCAATAGTCTCGACTGTCTGCTCTGGCTGCATTCTTCCTGGTACCTGTTTGCAGCGATCTCTTTCTTTTTTGTGCATTCTTCAGCCTGAGTCTGTCTTTCTCTTGGGCCCTTTGCATAGTAAGTTTACCTCGCTTGAGATCCAGCTCTTCAGACAGTTCCTGTGCACTTCTTGCACAACCAGTGTTGAAGCGGCAAACAGCCTCTGCGACTCCGGTTTCCACTGTGAACAGCGATGCATAGTTCTTCTTTTCGAGGAGTGACCAGATGACTGAATGGAGAGATTCTGCCGAGTTTTGGGTCTTGGCTCCTGTGCACCTTCGCAGCAGTTCAGGATCGGACAGTCTCCTGTAAACAGGAAACATAGCCGTGGTCACATGTGGACGGAGCTTGTACTTGTGCGGTGGAGGTGCTTTTCCTTCAGCTTCAGCCCTGCGGTGTGCACACCAAGAGTCCTTGCCAGAAGGGCAAAGGTCATGCTGAGGGTCCTCGTCGGTTGATGCGACGTGGTGGAAGGTCGCCATTATTGCTTGCTGCATGTCTTCCACTTTGCTTGCATTGCTTTTCAAGGCCCAAGAGTAATAGTTAGTCAGGCGCTTGATCAGGTCTTGTGCGAGACGTCCTTTTCCACCCATTGGTTGTTGAGTTTTGTTCTTTTCAACAAGCCCCCGGAGTGCTGAACCCATGCGCTTAGCAACATGGTTCACACATTCCTCTTTGGTGATTGGAAACAACCCATACACGTTGTCCTGGCAGAGAGCCTGGTGCGTTCTGCAATCCCCATCCGAGACGATCGTCGTGTATCTCAGCTCGTGGAGACTGAGAGACCTCCGGAAGAGAAGCAGCGCGGCTTCTACCTCCATTCTTCCGGCCTTCACGGTGGTGTTCTGTTGACACTCATGTTCCTCCTTCCAATCTTGGTACGTAGCGTCACCAGGCTTGGGGGCCAGTCTCGCACCCAAGACAGAAGTTTGAAAGCACGGCAGAGTCAAGTACGAGACTTGTGTAGTACTCTATAACAGTTCCCACACCAATACAAGAAGAGTGCCCTCGCTTCTTCCACGACCCATCATAAACAACAGTAATGTTCCCAGTGAAGGTAGGATCAAGCTCCTTGTACACGTCCTTCACAATGGCAGCAGCTTCTGCACAGATGGTTGCCGACATGGCCTTTGCTGCCTGCAGAAAATACTTCTTGAGGTGCTCTTGATAGGTTTTTTGATGCAGCCCCCTGTGTGAAACGTTCAGTGTGGCGAAGAAATCATTTAGCGCAGTTTGGCCTTTGCCAATTCCCTTGATCGCTTGCATGGCTCGAATGTTGACATCAAACGCTTTTGAACTTTCTAGCCAGGGTGAGGACCAGAAAGCATTGCTTTCTCCACATGCAGAGCAGCTAACAATAAACTTCACAGCCAGGCCGTGCTCTGTTGACGTTTTTATAGTTAGGCCGGCTTCCTTGCATTGGCTACAGATGGACGCAGTCGCAAGCATGCTGCCAATTGTGTCCACGTCTGTGACTACATACCGAGATGCATTCTCTGGAGTGACGGACACCTCGTCGTGTTTGGAAGTTAGTGAAAACTTGCGCTCGGTGGCCGCCGTTGTCGTCCGCTTTCCGCGGCCTTCCGCAACTCGGTCTGCAATTGCCCGCGTCTCATCTGGCTCCATGTAGCTCGTTTGCAAGTGAGCAATCACTGTTCCACCTTCCACTCTGTTGCAAGAGGTGGTACATCCACTCTCTTGAGTCGAAATCACGTCTTGCGAAGGCGGAATCGCTGAACTCTGCGCACTTTTGGTGGTTTCAGATTGGCCGTTGTTGCACAAAGAGTTTCGTTTTTGAAGATCGGCGTTCCACCATTTCCGTTTTTCGAGCCGAATTGTTCACGCATTTTGCGTTTCCTCTTGAAAAGTCGGTTCGGCATGGCGAGAAATCACCTTTGAGCCCGCGAATGAGATCGCACAAACTTTTCACAGCTGCGGTAACACAAACGAAAGTGTGGAAGAAGCGCGCGCGATGGCAGACGACAACGGGAGCGGCAAGCAACAAAGGAGCGCTCGCGGCGCGCGCGCCGAAGCGGCGGGCGAGAGGGAGCCGGTTGCTGTGGCAACGGCCAACGGAGGCGCGTTCTGTTATCACGTGCTCGAACGAGCCAATGAGCGCGGGTGTACGGCATCGCGCATTTCGACACTTGCTACTCTTCCCAGACAACAGAGGATCACCGGAGTGACTCCACCAGAAAGCGAAGAATGCGCTCTTTCGAACGCGCCCAAGATTGAGGTGATCCGTCGTGCCGTTCGCGCTCGGGCGTTTTTTAAATTTGTGCATTTTCCCGTGATTTTCATGCTCACCCAGTAAGTTTATTGTTAATTTTACATTACTTAGCGACTTTGTGGAGCCATGAAACTTTTGTACTGGTTTCATAACACCTAAAATGATATGAAAAAAATACTTTTACAAAATAAACAATTTGCCGATTTTTTGGTCCCCCAAACCCGCGTGCCCCCTTAGAAAGCACAGTGGAAGCTCGGAGCCGCCGTATCCGGTGCCCAAGCACGTCGCGACCACCAGATTGCCTTTGAGTTGAGGATTAAGGCCAAAGAAGATTGGAGAATTCGCACGAAATATTTTCAAGGTTGGGTATCATTGCGAATAAATGTTACATTCTTGAACGCTGCAACTGAACCTGAACTTCAGAACTGAATGCAACTTTTTGTGGTGTCCAACTTCTCTTAGCAGTGTGTCTAGCGACTGGGAAAACCGGGAATTGTCAAGGATATTGTCGAGCAGAGCCCAGTCAGGGAAAATGAGCCGGAAATGTCAGAGTGCCCTGAGCAAAGACTTGAGGACGTGGGGGCAGAAAAATGGGCAATAAATTCTGCTTAGAGGCAGAGCGTGGTTCTGCTCACCCAATGTAGTGTGCTACCCTATGCAAAGGGAACAGCCGAAAAATTCAGTCCAAGCTTTGGATTGGATTAGACTGAGGGTGCGACACTAGGCTAGATCCAGTTAGAGCTGCTAAATTTAGTAACAAATGGATAAGCCGCAGACCCCAATCCAAGCCGAAAGTATCCGAAAGCGTGCATCTGGCGGCAATGCTGCCATTCGGTTGACGTGTTTGGTTGAGCGTGGTGTTTTCATTGCGTTTCTGGAAGTGGCCTCTTCACTGACGATGTCGCCGGCAAGGAAGTGCTCGTTCAATCCGGACTGGACGAACTTGAATATTTCAGAATATACAAGTTGGATTAAGCCTGTGCAAAATGATCATCACAGTGCTCAATGCCGTGTGTTGTAATGGTCTTATATATTTAACCGTCTCTAGAGTAATCAGGAAATTCCACTAGAAATTGTGAGGGAAAACCTGCAAAAGTCGGGGAATTTCAAAATAATAATTTGCTAGACACCCTGCTTCACTACTCTGCAGCCATAAAATGCTTCTGGAAACTAGAGAATGCTTATTGTCCAACTCTAAGGAGATTGCAGTAAGGATGAGCACACCTTTGTTGTTGCTATTGGTCGTTTGTGATCCCTTTTTTGTGTTCCCAATTTAGGTGGGGAATTCTGGTAAAATTGGAAACCCGATTACTTGGGTTGTCTCAGATGCCGGAGTGCCTCGCCCTTGCCGTCCCCTTCCAGTGTTTGAAGGCGAATACGTCCAACCGAATTCGACATTCGTGCGTAGGCCGTAAGCTCTGTCTGTCTGCCTTTGAGGTATGGCGACGCCTGTTTGTGTTGTAGATGAGAAATTTGCGAGAGCCGCGCGCAGTTCATGACGTCCGCTGTCCGCAGCGCGTAGCGGTTCTCGTTGCAGAGGGCTCGTTGCGGAGGGATCACGCTACGGTAATCAGCAGTAGTGATGCACGACCACATGCCGGTACAATGCTCATTCGGATCGGAATAGGTGAGGGTGGGGATATAAGCTTCCTAAGCTCTGCAGCGCGAGCTTTCGTTCCACACTCTCAACCACCGTTGTTCCCCCCAACACGTCCGGTTAGGAACTGACCGTAATTTGCACCTCCGACGTAGTTTCATTCGGGGTGGGGCGTGTCTCGCAGGATGTGACAGACACGAAGGGCAACGAGTTTGAGGACTTCTGCCTGAAGCGGGAGCTGCTGATGGGCATCTTCGAGAAAGGCTGGGAGAAGCCCTCTCCCATCCAGGAGGCGAGCATCCCCATCGCCCTGCTGGGCAGGGACATCCTGGCCAGGGCCAAGAACGGCACGGGCAAGACGGGCGCCTACATCATCCCCATGCTACAAAGGATCGACGTCACCAAGGACCACATCCAAGGTGGGTCCGTCTTTCTTGCCCCGCCCCGTGGCCGCTTTGGAAGATCACTCGTGGCTAGCCCATTCTCCAAGACACAGATTTGACACGAGTACTGCATCGGCGTTCAGCTAAGCTCGTACTTGGCCGGTCGGGACACGATTTTGAGTCTGAACGTTGGGCGTTCAAGAGAGATGCCCTGCCATTTGAACGTTGGGCGTTCCAGAGAGATGCCCTGCCATTTTCACCTTGTCAGTATTCATAGCTTACATTAAAAATTCAGCACTGTGGCCTTGTTATTTGGGAGTATCATGTTGTGGTGCCATCTTTTCTCGTCAGTGTGTGCTTGAGGCTCTTGGGGCACCATGGCTTCCCGGCAGTTGAAGTTTGCAGCATTCATTGGTTATTAATGCATCAGCATTATGACCTACATTACACAGAAAGCTGACACCGTCCATCTGCGGACATAACAGTGGAAAGAAGCGTTCCATGTAGAAAGGCAAGTAGTGAAGGACAAAGGCGAGGCGGAAGAGACGTCATGGGGTGGAAGCCAATGCGTGTGCGGGAAACTGGTGAACAGCGAAAGCAGTGTCAAGCGGATGCCGCTGCTAAACGTGAAAGGCGGGTGAACGGGACAGGAGTGGAAGCAGCGCCTAGCTCGGCTGGTTGAAATGCCGTGCAGGAAGCAGCAAGCCAGCCGACGTAGGTCTGCGTGCGACAGAGGCTGAGACGCACACTAGCCAGCTTCACCGGAGAAAATTAAGAGGAAGATTCATTGGTGGATCCTTCGGGAATGAGTCAGCATGATCCTTGGGACATGCCACACACGTCCCCCTTTGGATAATGCTAACACTGACCCCGTAACGAAGCCAAGAAGCAGCACAAAATAGACGAAGCTAGAGAGAAAGCCAAAACAGAAAAGTAAAGTGGTCAGCGTTAGCGTTTCCCAAAGGGGAACGTGTGTAGAGTTTCCCAATTGTCATGCTGACGCAATCCCTAAGGATTCACTAATGGATCTTCCTTTACTTTTTTAATGGCTTCACAAAGCGACTTTGCTATCGGAGCTGCATTGCTAAACCAGCCTCGCTTGTCTTCAATGGACATACCTGCATACAAGTAGTGGCCCCATTTCGATTGGGTTGCAAAGTGCCCCAGAGACGTTCTTGGTGTGTTTGATCAGTTCAGTGTGCGCAAGTGCTTGGCTTTCACCCCTCGACTATAACCTGTAATTTTCAAATAAGTTGCTGCCCGCCAATTGTCTACGTAGTTAAAGAGCACCCAGTTATCTTTTTTCTTTGCTGGTTGATGAGAGGGGAAGATGGCTTAGTATGAACAAGGCTGAAAGTGATCTACAATGGGCACAAAAAGATGTTTTAGGAGATAGGTCACTCCAGCTCAATGGAGCAAGCTCAACATAGCCTCATCGCGCGAGGTCTGGTAGCGTGCATGCTCCTGCCAAATATTCTTGCAGCAAAGTAATTCTGGAAACGGTGGATTGTCGGAATAGAATTGTTTTTGAATGCCAAAGTTATCACTTTAACAATATTCTCACTTCCATATTTCAAGTCCTGCAGAAAAATGTAAGAAGGGAAAAGATAGAGGCTGATCGCATTTTCTGGATACTTTAGTGCTGAATATTAAATTTTGAAAAAGTTCTGCTCATTACCTCCCGAAAAACTTGAAATTTTTAAGGAGTTCCTTACGCTACTGGTGCATTTGGGACGTGCCATATTTAGCCTAAAATCTTCAATAGCGGAAGTCGTCGGAGCTCATTTCTTACCTTTATTCTCATTTATGAATCCAAAGCTGCACATGTGATGAGTTCATCCAGTTCTGCTACAGAACCTCTACTGACGACACAAATACCAAACCTCTGACTGTGCAGCGGATTTCCTTCCCTCTTTGTGCCCCCCATGTTCTGTTGTTTCTGCTGCAGCGTTGCTGAGTTGTGCCCCCTATCACCCCTGTGTTTCAGCCATGGCGATAGTGCCGACGCGCGAACTTGCCCTGCAGACCAGCCAGATTTGCATTGAGCTGTCCAAGCACCTCAAGGCTCGAGTGATGGTCACTACTGGCGGCACCAACCTCAAGGATGACATTATGCGTATCTACGAAAACGGTTGGTCGCCAGCTTCATTTTTAGAAGGCGGCTTTTTCTGGTCGCTGCCTTAGATGTGGTCGCTGAAACTAAAATGAGATGCTGGGAAACGCCTATACGAAAACTGACACCATGTTTCGTTGGAATCCACCTCGACTGCATGTTTTTAATGTTGGGGTACAAGTCTTGCGAGCTTGTGGGTTTGTGAGATGTTTACTTGCATTCTACGGTCGTCCGTGGTGGTTCTATCGAGGCACCCTGTTGGTATCTAACAATGGGCACAAGAGCAGCAAAATGTTTTCGTGCCACTTCTCACCTGGCAGTGGGGTCTCCTGAAAAACGAATCAATGTTTTAATTTCCCCTTGCTTGTGGAACTGAAGCTGCACATGTGATGAGTTTATCCAGTTCTGCTACAGAAGCTCTACTGACGACACTTATACCAACCCTCTGACTGTGCAGTCTTCATTTTAACATTCCAGATCAATCGGTTACCTAAAATGCTGCATTTTAAGTCTCCCGAGCAGCAGCCAAGTACTGCAGCTTTTTTTATTATAAAATGCTAGACTGCCAAACTTGCCAAATGTTCTAAAATAAGCTTCTTTTAAGGGTCTCTATCGTATCTGTCAAAACTTTGTGTTCATAAATCTAAAAGATTTTTGTCTTGCACCAACTCTTGCTATGTAATCAGCTAAACAACTTGTGTGACGTGACCTCTGCAAAGTTGCGCAGGGGTGGAAGCGCTGCGCCAATTGCGCCACCCTGCGCCAATTCACTTCCCTGCGCCAGCCTGCTCCAAAACGCCAATTTCAGCTTTTTTTTTTGTGTTTTTTTTAATTTAGCGGAAAACGGTCGGCCACTGGCCACCATGTGGTGTGTACTTTTGTTTAGGCGTCAGTGCGGGTGACTCGTACCAACTCGACTGGGGCTCCGAACCACGTGTAACCGCAGAGCGAGGCGTCGATTTTAGTTCATCGAGAGTGAGATGTCGATTTTGACTACAAAGAGCTTGATATACGAACACATCGGTTTGGTTTCGGGCATAGTTGGTTGGCGCGGTTGGAGCGCGCATGCAGTTGCCCGTGGTCCCGATTTGCCGTGATCGTGGGAGTTGGTGCCTCGGCACCGGTGGGCTACCTCGGCCATCAACATGAGCAGAAGTGGTCTTTACTAGCTTTACCTGTTATTTGGTAGCGTACCATATTTTGACGCTTAGCCGTTAAGAAACACGTACTATGTTAGTTACGTTTGTTTTTCTTTGCGAACGCAGTTAAGAAACACGCGCTATGTTAGTTTCGTTTGTTTTTCTTTGCGAGCGCATGCACATGCGTCAACATGAGTAAAAATAAATGGTCTTTACTACTTTTACCTGTTATTCGGTAGCGTACCATATTTAGACGCTTAGCCGTGATGAATCGCGAGCACAGGCACATGCGTTCTCGAGCTCAATTTGTCTTGTCAAAACGAAACCAAAACCATCATTGTGTGCGCGAATGTGCACGCTGTCGAGTGTTGTCTCCCGCCGTCAGACCACTGGCGAAAACAATACCCGCGATCTTAAGCGAGTTGGTTAATTGGCAGTGCTACACACTTTTTTGTTTCTTTCCTTTAGCGTGGAGGAGTGGGGGTTACATCAGAAATGCCGTACAACACTCCCGCGCTGCCGATTCCTGTCGTGAACGCACCTTAACTTGCTTAACTTGCATCTGAATTTTTGTCAAATGTCAGTAGCCTTGTATTTTGTTACTAAACTTGATATAGGGCTTTTTAAGCAGTGATTGAACATGTGTATTCTTTATTAAACAAAAACTGTAGTCAGCGAAGGTAGTTTATCTGACACCTTGCAGTGGTTTAGTTTTCTGGATACATGTTTACAATTGGTCTATTAAATAGACGGTTTTGTACTGGCGTGGCTCAAGTTGTGCTTTTATTGTCGGGGCCTCCCATATAAAGTCTATCATGACTCTGCCTGCTGCCGGAATGGTTCTCAAAGCCTTTCCTTTGCATAAATTGCCAATATTCCATATTTCAATGCAATAGAAATAGAAAGGTATGTATGTATGTTGCTTGAAAATTATTCTGGGATGTGCAGGCATATATTTTTGCTACATTTTCACATTTAGCAACAACAAATCACTTTTAGACACCTGTTTGACCTCCGTGACCTGCTCCAAAACCTACTTCTACGGCTACAAAACTTACTTTTGCTGCTCCCGAGCTGCTCTAAAGCGAGCCTTTTACTGCTCCAAAACTGCTCCAAAGTGGGACTTTTGCTGCTCCCAGCCCTGCTACAAAAGGCTCCTAGCCCGCTTCCACCCCTGGTTGCGTGACGAGGGTTTTGGGCAAATGAACACCCCGGACACTTGTGTAATCAGGGTGTCTACCAACCGGGAAAACAGGGAAAACCGAGAATTCTCAGGGATTTTGAGTAGTCTGGAAAATCTCAGGGAAAACTCAGGGAATTTGTGCTGCTATCAGGGAATATTTTTTTTTACCATTTATTTTTTACGTTCTCAGTCCTTCGCCCGGGACAGGCGAAGGACGAGCACGGCCGTCCTTTGCCTTTCCCGGGTTCGGATTGCGCCGGCGTGTAGCACATAGCTCGAGTTGCGGCGCTGGCAGACCGCCAAGCCAGCATACACGCACGCGGGGCTACGCAGCAAAAAAGCAATTGTATACACCTTTTCTTTACGGGCGCCGCCGTCTTGAGCACCATTGCGGCGCCGGCGAGCGCCGTCTAGCGGCTTAGAAAAAGAATACCGGCTAGGTTTGGCAGCACAGCTATTTGGGTACGGCACCCGGTGTGGGTATGGGGGGAACCAGCGTGAGACTTGGCTGTGGTGAGCTGCAGTGAACTTGGCTGGAGTACAGTGGGAACTAGAATATAGGGGTAGTGGAAAAGCGTGCCCATGCCGACCCATCGGCTGTGTGAAGCCAGAAGTGTAGACTGCCGCGAGTGGCGCTGTTGTCGGAAATCCGGAGGACTTGGCTACTGTAACATGGGATATGGCGTCGCGTACGTTCTCAGATGGTTCCTGTGGTGTCTGTGGTCGTTTTCGCGATTTGTTTTCGTGAATGTCAAGGGCTTGGCATTGTGATTACATAGAGTTCGAGTCTTGTCGCTAAGCAAGTGAAAACGAAGAGAAGAAAGACGGATCCGACACCGCTACGCGCCAGCATGCAAGACTAGGTTACCCCGGTTTTCACTACATTGCCCAAGTAAGCATTAAACATTAATTCGTAGACGTTGAAACACCCATAAAGCTATACACAGGCCACACTAATGAGACGCTAAGATCAAAAACAGCTACGCTTGGCGCGAACTTCGCTGGCAGGAGTGCTCCGGAATCGAACACCAGCGCTACCTGGTAGGTTCTACACGAAGCGCCTCACCTGGAGGCCGGCTATTTTTCCACTACTTCTATTCTAGTTCCGCTGTAGTTGGGCTGTCCGAGCTGAGTCAGCTGGCTACTCACAGGTCATCACCTTGCCTCCTCGAGAGAACGAGGACGAAGACGGTGGGGTGTTTTGATTGAGTTTCCACAGCGAAGTATATATGAGCAGTTTATTGTAGTCTATGCAGGTAAGCTCTCGTGGTGGCGTGTAGACTTTTTCATACCTTTCACATACCATGGTGCTTGCAGTAATAACCTAATTCGACCACCTGCACCGGGAATTAAAATCGGTCCTCTTGTCGTAGACGAAGTGGTCGTGAGCTTAAACGTGACGTTGAGTCTGATACAAATCTCTCGCGATTCAACCTCGCAATCGACTGACTTCATAAATAAGGATTCTTGGGGGAAATGCGAAGCTCGATAACATTGCAGCCACACTCGCGCTGCAGCTTCTTGTGCTCATGGCACACCTTCTGCTATTGTTCTTATGCTTTTTAAAATTATTTATCCATCCGACGACCGCGCAGTGGTAGCCAGACAACCGTAGATTTTCGGAAATTGCAGCACGGTAAAAAGGAGCACTGTAACTAACTCATGCACGACGTCCGTTTTTAAGCCTTTTCGCCCATACCCTTGGCGGTTGCATACCCTGTGTCAGCGGGCAATCCAAAAATGCACCAGGTCGAGGGTACGTCAGTTTCTGGCTGGTTTGAGGTTATGCGAAAAGAGGTCTATAAACAGAAAAAAAAGCAACCAATAAAAACAAAAAAGTGGAGGATGGCAAAAGCAAGGGGAAGGGCACGCGCGCGCGTAGGGAGGGCAGGGAGTGCCCGCTGTTGGAACGGTCGCGTGCGCTCTTTTCCCCGAACACCGCTGTCGCTGCGCGACTCCTTAGCCCCAAAACACAATGAGCAAAAAAAAAAAAAAGATTTTGTCGGGTGGAGTGTGTTGACAACAAAAGTTGAGCAATCGCACTTTGAACACCTTATCTTTGTTTACTTTTTTCTTTCCTGGTTATTGCTCTCGTTTTTCTGTTAGAGGGCAGTTCTTAGGCGCCCGTTTCCGGCTTGAGCGGCGTCTCCGTCAGCGTAACCGTGAGGTCACGTGACCCCCCCCCCCCCTCCGAGGTCACATGACCTCACCGAGGGGGGGGGGGTCACGTAAATTTCAGTTTACCTTTTTATATTTTATTCGCTATGAATTTTACGAACCACTCCGTTCTGTTTTCTTTTTGAATCTATAAAAGTTACTCGTTACCATTAAAACTCTATTATGTCGTTTTTTTATTTTATAACATGCTTTTAGAGAGTGACAGCATCTGACGACATGGTGTCAGCCCGTCTTGACCTAAAACAAAGTTCTGTGTCACTCAGGGAATTTCACAAAAGTACTCAGGGAAAACCTGGAAAACTCAGGGAATTTGAAAATGTCAACTTGGTAGACACCCTGGTAATGCAGTGTAAAACACGGGCATTAGCTGATGACCAATGTACTTTGCACACGTGCATCTAGAAATGCCATGCCTTTTTCTAAGGGTCCATTTTCTGATTTTGGCAAGTTTGTCTTTCGGTATTTTCACTCCCATATGCTCATTTTTTATAAATTTATATATTGCAGCGCAGTATATGAAGGTGCTGATTGATTTGGCTCGTGGAGCCTGCGCTAAAATGCATTTCCTTGTTGCATCTGTTTCGATGACGTGCTCCCTGTTCTGTGTACGCAGTGCACGTAATAATTGCCACCCCTGGTCGCATCCTGGATCTCATGGAAAAGCGCGTTGCCCAAATGGACAAGTGCAGCATGCTCATCCTGGATGAGGTACGTTCTGGGGGAGCTTGTGGAGCCCGCTTTTAGGGGGACAGTGTTTTCCAGTCTGGTTGCTTTCATGATGAGAACTAATTGTCAGTTCTGCTACTGAGGCATGACACTGCTGACACAACTTCTCCACTTCCTGAGAAGCAACCCAACAAACATCTGGGGTGGCGAGAGGTTTATAAATATGCACATTAACTACCTGTAGTAAATAAAGTAAATATATATATTTTTCTTCACTTTTTTGCAAGTGGGGGTGGGGGGGGCATTTGTCTAGTATTTGTGAGCGCTATAGAGCTTCACAAAAATTGCCTTCTGCGCGCTGCCATCTTTTCTGCTGGGCTGTATAACGCCGTCTAAGCATGCGCTGTTGCTCTGTTGTGCGGTATATCAGCTGCGCGTGCGCCCCAGCTCTGTGCCTCGGCATTTGTCACCTAGGTGTTACAGTGAAATCTCGGTATAACGAACTTCAGGGGGCCGCGGAAAATTGTTTGTTATTCTGAAAGGTCGTTGTAGTGAAAACCTCGAAATTAACCATAATTACTTATTTTCCAATGATTAAAACGTCCTACCTTTACAAAGGTGGGTCCTTGAACTCTTTTTGCACAAAGATGCACAAGTCAACATCAGACAAAACACATTTATTTAAAGTAATCGGTGATATTTTTTTTTTTTTTATGCGTGCAGCACAAATTTTGCAGCCACGAAAGACCGTTTCTTTTTTCTTCTTTTTGATGCGGCAGCATCGCAGCACGAACGCCGGCTTGCTTTGTGGACGCAATAAACACAGAAAAAAGCCGCTGTCTGACAAAGCTCACAGCACACGCAGAAGTGAGAAACAAAGATGACAAAGATAAACCCGATGCGTCGCCGGCGACGCAGCCAGTGCGGTGCCACCGTAGACTAGCGTGCTTCGTAAAATAGCCGTCAACGAAAAAAAAAAAGAAGAGAATCGTCAACGCAAAAGTAGCTTACAGTGTCTCGCCACGCTTCCTCCATAAAAAAAAACAAAAAAGTGTTTCTCCAGCCTTTTTTTTTTTACCTCACTTTCTTAGATCTTGCGCGCACGGTGCTCCCTGCCTCCTCTCCCCTTACCGAACTCCTCGCCTCTGCGCTGGTAAAACCTGTCGTCGTTTCAACAACAAAACAAAAAAGAAATAGTAGTCAGTTTTATGTTATCTCTCGCGCTGTCTCGCGTTTTCAACGGAGCGAGTTGCAACTTGCAAGGCTGCACGTCTGCTCGCCGTGTCGTCTGCTAGCCTGCCGCTCCGGCTGCAGTGTCAGATCACTGAAACCTTAGAATTCCTGCACTTCAGAATATGAGTTCGTAGTACTGAGGTGTTGTTAACATGATGCGGAGCTAAATATAGTGCTCGTTATTCTGAAATGTTCGTTATTCTGAAGTACGTTGTAGTGAAATAATTTTGCATTACAACCATAGGCAGTCAGCACGGGATTTTTTAGAAGTTTGTTAATCTGAAAAGTTTGTTAAAGTGGTGTTCGCTGTACGGAGATTTGGCTGTAAGCAACGGAAAGGTCTATAGTTTGTGAGAGCAACATTTTAATGTAAAATTGTCCTCCACATCTTCTCGTGACTTGCATTGGCCTGGCTTCAAATGTTGCATCAACGTTTCTTATCCGACGTATTTGGCATTGGTTTTTCTCTCCCCCGTTGCCCTTTGAGTGCGGGTATGTGGGCGACTGGTGCGGTAGTGCCTGTACAGGGAGGGCCCTTCCCTTTCAGGCGGATAAGTTGCTGTCCCAGGATTTCAAGGGCCTCCTGGACAAAGTGATCAGCTTCCTTCCTCAGGACAGACAGATCCTCCTCTACTCTGCCACATTCCCCTGACTGTGGAGCAGTTCATGGTGAGCCTGCCCCACCTCCTGGACCACGGGTCTCCAAACATTGTTACAGCGGAGCTGTTAAGGGCTAGCTTCCCCAGGATCGTGTCTGCCAGCAAACAAATGTTTACACAACTCTCCGGACAGTTACCACCATCTATGAGCGATGGCGGCACATGGTACAGCTCTGCTGCTTTTCCTTCACCAGAGTGGAAAGGCTGAAAGTTTTTTGCCTCCTTTTGTTTTCACTGATGAATTTTCATGTCAGTTCTGCTACTGAATGACCTCTTGACGGACACATCAGATTCACTGAGAAGACAAAAGTTCTAGACTGCCGCGTAGGGGGCTTCAAGCCGAGAGCTGTGGATAAGTGGAGTCCCTCCCTTTGCCCCTCCGCAGAAGAAGCACCTCCACAGCCCGTACGAGATAAACCTGATGGACGAGCTAACCCTGAAGGGAGTTACGCAGTACTACGCCTTCGTTCAAGAGAGGCAGAAGGTGCACTGTCTCAACACGCTCTTCTCCAAGGTAAGCCCCACCTGGCCCGTCTGCTCGCTTCCTTCCCATAGTTTTTTCTCTGGGTTTGCTTCTGTGATGAAAAATCATTGTCAGTTCTGCTACTGAGGCATCGTAATGCTGACAAAACTTCTCCACTTCCTGAGTGGCAAACCCGGAAACGGACATCGGAGAATTCAGCAGAGATGGCCTTAGACTTGGTTGGTATCTTGTTGCGTCGTTTTACGGTCGTCCAATTAATAAGGGCACCTCTGGTCCCTCAAACGCTGCTTGTTTTAGGAGTCGTCCCTACTAATGAGACAAAAGTGAATGTATTTAGCCAGCTTGTCCCCGAAAGGTGTTTCTGTGTAGTGAGTTGTCCACGAATCTTGCTTGTTGTCTCGACTTGTACTGTTTGGTGTTGGATACTGTACACCTGTTGTTGCTGGGGTGATCTTTCAGCTGCAGATCAACCAGTCCATCATCTTCTGCAACTCGACTCAGCGAGTGGAGCTCCTGGCCAAGAAGATAACAGAGTTGGGCTACTCGTGCTACTACATCCACGCCAAGATGTCGCAACAGCACCGCAACCGCGTGTTCCACGACTTCCGCGCCGGCCTCTGCAGGAACCTAGTCTGCTCCGGTGAGGTTGCCTCTCCCTTCTTGCCAGTTGCCGAAGTTTTGGGAAGAATTTCCTTGGTTCATTTTTTTCCTCTCGGAGGGTGGAGTAGTGTTTGTACAAACACGACGCAGATCTGTGACCCAAGTGCATAACTGCAGGGTGCCTAGCAACCGGGAAAACCGGGAAATGTCAGGGATATTTTATGCACCGGGAAAAATCATGGAATTGTCAGGGAATCTGGCATAAATCGAGTCAAGTCAGGGAAAATTACAGATTGACATTTAAAAAGGGGAGGTTACGAACCTGTACACCAGGCGGCGCTAGCTTTCGCCCGATACCAAGGGTGGACTCACTACTATTCATCCATCCAAGGTGATGGTGGTCTACGTTGTTGATCTGGCTGGATCGTGCTGTCCGTGCTTTAGTTTTGCGGGCACGCCCGCACGTGACACGCTCTCCTTTTTTCCTGGCTCGTGCTTCTTTACGCCAGTTTTTGTTGCTTTGTGCTATGTTTATGGAACTGGAGCTTTCGATGTCTGCGATCAGAGTGCTCGTTGAACCCGGGCAACCGAGCCGTTTGAACCTAAGCTTGGCGCTTTCGCAGCGCTAGAGGCCTAGCGTTTCGTTGGGGGAAATATCGACGTCCGACTGTGCGTCCGTGGTCGCTCCAAAACTTCGTGAGTGAGGATGTCCACGACAAAGAAGTGCTCTGTGTTATTGGTCAGGGAACATAGGTCGAAAGGGTCAGGGAAATCCTGGAAAAGTCAGGGAATTTTGAAAGAGAAAATTGCTAGACACCCTG